>JBBMEF010001730.1:0-28304 GCA_037832685.1 Sicyos baderoa | reverse complement strand
CATTTTTAAGAAAATTATTGTCCTTCATCTTTTATCTTTTATTATAAAGATTTATTTTAAAACTTTTTAAAACTAAAATGTCTCTTACAAGTCTGTGGTGGTAGATATTATAAAATCGACAATCACCAATCGAATCGAAAACGTAAACAGATAATACAAAAACGTAAAAAAAGAGAATAAAAGAAAAACACACACAGATTTACGTGGTTCACTAACGTTGTGTTAGCTAATCTATAGGCGGAGAGGAAGAACACGTTTATTCATAGAGGATGTCGTAATACAGATTACAAAGTAATGAACATCAACTAAACTGTTAGGGTTTTAATTCGGACTTATATATGCGTCCTCATTAAAAACCTAATTACATATGCGTAAACTTAATAAAATGTGCGTGTGTAATCAAATGTGAGTGCGGATGCGGACGTACAATGCAGAATGCACTCGTGCATAGAAATGCGTTCGCGCAACATAATGCGAAAATGCTAAATACATTTTCGCAGGCATCAGTGCGTTCAAGGCATAATACAAACAACAGACAATTTCTGTAAAGGCAATTTAGGAAAAGACTAAAACACACACTTGAGGTAGTTTAAATAGCTCTAAACATACTCTTATAGGTGGATTGAAAGATAATATTGTTCTTTGGCTAATCAAGCAAGTTTGAAGATAGTGTCATAGATAGCTCGAGTCTCATCTATGCGTACCAACTTTTCATTTGATTTATTAATCATATACTATTTATCTAGTCTAATCCTAACCTAACTTCTAATTAAATATCTCAATTAAATAAATGTTTCTACATTCAATAATCAAATATGCTTTAGATAGCGATTAAACTTGACACGATAGTATTGCAAGCTTAACCTCTTTAAATCGCATTAAAACTTAAACTAATTATAGATAATGCCTTCTAAACCCATCCTAAAGTAGTCTAAACACCAAACTTCTATATATTTGATTCACCAATAATTTCGAAGAAGATACTACTTTTAAATTTTAACCACAATTTACTCCATTTTAGCTCATTTTAATCATATCAACTAAATTTTAACTTCTTACGCAAAGTTTTTTTTTTTTTTTTTTGGATAAAAAGTCAATATTATTTATTACATCATAAATGACTAGCCTTGAAGTCACGACATCAAATAGTTCCAAACAACACTTAACCCCAACCAACACGAAGAAGCACATCTTTGACTTCCAAAGACACATACGAAACACTCGATTGCCGCCACGTCACAATGTAGATTTTAAATCAACGGCTACAAATACGCCAAAAAAAAACGCAGATCGAAACACGGTTCAAATCTAAACCCAAATCCAAATGTGAATCCCACGACTAAAAAACTACAATCCAAATTACCAAATTACCCCCTCCACTAAATCTCCTACATACTCTGTTTCTCTCTCACTCGTTTTTCTTCTTCCTTTTCCAATTCATTCTCAAAGCTCAGAAAACGAAACCCATTTGACGAATAAGAAGAAATTCAAAGCAAAAACCCATAAATTTTGAGAGAGAAAAAGCTCTGAATTCGAAATGGGTTCTTCATAGAACGACGAAACAGAGTAATTTGAATCCAAAAAGAGCAAGAACAGTCATGGGGTTTGTTCATTCGGCCAATTTTATGTTCTTTGTAATTGTATTTTCATGTTCTCAACTTGTTTATGGAAATTCCGAAGTGAAGGCACTGATGGAGCTGAAGGCGTCTCTGGACCCAGAAAACAGAGTATTGAAATCTTGGACGATCGACGGCGACCCTTGCGGCGGCGGATTCGACGGCGTGGCCTGCAACGAGCACCGGAAAGTGGCCAACATTTCACTACAGGGACGGGGGCTCTCCGGCACGGTGTCGCCGGCGGTGGCAGAGCTGAAATGTCTGTCGGGATTGTTCTTGCATTACAACAATTTGTCTGGAGAGATTCCAAGAGAGATCTCAAGCTTAACTGAACTTACTGATTTATATCTCAATATCAACAGCCTCACCGGCGAAATCCCTGAAGAAATTGGAAATATGTCTAGTCTTCAAGGTTAGTTTTTGAATTCAAATCGCAACTTCAAAAACAGAGAAATGGACTCTGTTTTTGTTTGTTTGTTTGTTTTCTGAAACCAATTTGAAAACCGTTTTTTGTTTGTTTTCAAAAAACAAATTGAAACCCAGATGAGAAAGAGAGAGAGAAAAAGAGAATTGATCTTTGTTTGGTTGTTTGTTTTGTACAGTGTTGCAGATTTGTTGCAACCAATTGAGTGGAAAAATCCCATCAAAGATTGGATCTTTGAAGAAGCTGACAGTTCTTGCTTTACAGCACAACAGATTAAGTGGTGTAATCCCAACATCCTTAGGAAGCTTAGAAATGCTTAAAAGGCTTTATTTAAGCTTCAACAACTTAACTGGCTCAATACCTTTCAAAATATCAACAATTCCTCAATTGGAAGTTGTTGATGTCAAAAACAACTCCCTATTTGGCCATGTTCCTTCTGGTAATCCCTTACTCTTTCTGCTTCTTTCTCTGTTTTGTCTTTTTGATGTGTTTTTTTATTCAATTTCTTGAATGGAAATGAAGGTTTGAGGAGATTGAATGAAGGGTTTCAAGGAGAAAACAATCCTGGTTTATGTGGAGTTGGGTTTTTGACAGTGAGAAACTGTACAGTTTTTGACAATGAAAACATCAAAGGAGAAGGGTTTAAGCCTTTTTTGTCAGAACCAAACCCTACTGCTCAAAGGAACATTCCTAAATCTGCTGACTTTCATAATGCCAATTGCATTCAACTCCATTGCTCAAAGTCCACAAGAGTACCAAAATCTGCTGTTGTTTCTGCTGTCCTTATTGTCTCTGTGATCTTGACCGCGTCTTTGATTCTCTCTCTGTTTTGGTACCGTCGTCGTAAACAGAAGATTGGTAACTCGTCTGCTACGTGTGATGATCGGCTTAGCACGGATCAAGCTCGGGAATTCTACTCGAAGAGTGCTTCCCCGCTTGTGTGTCTTGAGTATTCCCACGGATGGGATTCACTGGCTGATGGGATCAGAGGATTGGGATTGTCTCAGTATCTTGGCAAGTTTATTTTTAACATTGAAGAGGTTGAATCTGCAACTCAGTACTTCTCTGAGGCTAATCTGCTTGGTAGAAGCAGTTTCTCAATGGTTTATAAAGGAGTTTTGAAGGATGGTTCTTCTGTGGCCATTAGGAGTATTACCATGACCAGTTGCAAGTCCGAAGAAGCCGAGTTCCTACGAGGATTGAACTTGCTGAGCTCTATACGACACAAAAACCTTGTTAGTCTGAGAGGCTTTTGTTGTTCGAGGGGTCGAGGTGAGTTCTTCCTCGTATACGACTTTGCCTCACTGGGGAGCTTGTCTCAGTATCTTGATGTCGAAGAAGGTAGTAGCCATGTTCTTGACTGGTCTAAGAGAGTTTCCATCATCAATGGCATTGCAAAAGGTTTGCCACTCACCCCTCATTGTTCTTTGCATTTTGTAGGATTCTTGATATTAGAAAGTACTTCCGATAGTCGATATCGAAGCTAATGTAACAAGATAGTAATACTCGAATAATCCTTTCAACATTCACTCTAACATTGTCTTGATTGGTTATCTAACAGGCATTGCATACTTGCATCGTGAAGAAGCAAACAAACCTGCCATAGTTCACAAAAGTATATCTGTTGAAAGGATTCTCATCGGTCACGAGTACAATGCATTGATCTCGAACTCGGGCCTCTCGGGACTTCTTGCAGATGACATTATCTTTTCATCTCTCAAAACCAGTGCAGCCATGGGATATCTAGCACCCGAATACATTACAATCGGTCGTTTCACAGAGAAGAGTGACATATACGCATTTGGAGTCATCATATTTCAAATTCTTTCAGGTACAAGAAAGCTTTCAACCTCTCTTCTACTAGACAAGGCCTGCAATTTCGAGGACTTCATCGATAAAAACCTTGAGGGAAATTTCTCTGAATCCCAAGCTTCAAAGCTAGCAAATCTTGCATTCTCATGTA
Organism: Sicyos baderoa; assembly: GCA_037832685.1. NCBI lineage: Eukaryota > Viridiplantae > Streptophyta > Magnoliopsida > Cucurbitales > Cucurbitaceae > Sicyos > Sicyos baderoa. The sequence continues at coordinate 24,301 of JBBMEF010001730.1, read as the reverse complement.
CCAATGAGTCTCCTATCAACAGGCCAACCATTGAAGAGTTGATAGAGGAACTGACTGGAACTTAGTATTCTTTCAACTATACACTCGAGAACTCTCGAGCTGGCAATGATCGAACTGAGCCCCCATTGTTGGAACTATGGAGGCTTTAAGTGAAAGATGAATCTCCTTCTGCAAACTGAGAGGCATATTGACAAGGAAGAAGAGCATGTAAATGTTGAAAATCTCGTTGTATTGTTCAGTTGTATAATAATATCAGCTGGCTATTTTGAACTGCTCATTCGTTACCTATAAAATTGCACCAAATCGTAGTTTTAAGCCCATATCTTATAACAATTTTGGTTTTTTTGTTTTGAAAATTAAACCTGTATTTACTACTGACACCTGTGAATTTCATGTCTACAATAATTTCATGTTTGAAAACTAAAAAAACAAAGCTTTCATTTGTTTTTTTTAAGAATTCAAATGTTTATAAAAGGCCAATTCTTGAGTTATATAGAATAATTCTCTAAATACCCATGTCCTATAATTCTTGCAAAAACCAAACAAAAAAACAAAACAAAACAGAAATCATTTGAATCTAATCCTTTTAAGATTAAAAAAACACAATTTTCAAAATCCTCACTTCAAAATTAGGATTCGAAAGAGGTTCACACGACAATCTTGCTGGACAAAACTTGGAGCCTCTCGTCTAAATTTAAAGAGGAGATTCAGGTTTGAATATTATTAATTAAAGATAAACATAATTCGCAGTCTAGAGAAGGCTAGGCTAATACATCTGAAATTATTAAGGTGGCTGACAACAAACAAAACCATGCCTGAAAGATTGATGCAGGATTGGTCAAACTGAACAGTTCCCAGATTCTATGCAACAACAGAATTGTGTTGTTGATGCTCTTGAAACCATTCAACTGGCCACCAATCCGGTCTAACGGGTTCAACTGTCACACCCTCAAGACCTTGTACGACCAAGCTTTGAGATCCTCTGAAAGCCTCCTCCAAGCGCAAGAGACCTAGTCCACGGCATCCGAGTGCAGCGATCACATTACCTACTTTCTTGCTGGATGCAGAGTTGATCACTTCCGATCCAGGAGACACTTTCTGCTCTACATCTGAAAGAGAAACAAAAGGGTTGTTTACTGTTGTAAGGCTGTAATAAGCTGAAAGGGGTTTGATAATCAAGGATGTGAAAGTGAGATTTAAGCTAAGAAAGGCTTGAACCAATTAGTAAAGAGATTGATTACCTTCCCCTCTGTCACTAAGAAACTTCAAAGGAACGACACGTTTTCGGATGACTCCCCGGTGGTGTGTGCGAGCTACAAGCTCTTGCCCGACATAGCACCCTTTGTCAAAACTTATTGCATTTAGTCCCACCAGGTTGTATTCAAGGGGAATTGCCTCACCTGATAAATGAAATAAAAGGGTACAGACCAAAATAACAAATAAAGTTAGCATTCAAGCCACGCAACTTAGCAGAGAAAAACTAATCAAACTTGTTGATTAATATAATTAAATTTCCTCATAAGCTTTAAGCTTTTGGGTTAATTGATGGTTTAAAATAATTCAACAAAACCCCAGATTGAAATGAAAACCATCAGATACGGTGAACAGGATATGGATTATTCTTTTCTTTTCTTTTTTCATCGTCCGAGCCAGTTCTCGCGCACCTCGACTAATGTCACGGGACATACCGTCCTTACAACATTTGGATGCCAAGGAAATCCATAGGAAATTAATTCCTAGGTAGGTGGCCACCATGGATTGAACCCATCACTTTATGCACCCCAAAGCTCTCTTTGACCAATTGAGCCACTCCATGATAGTTGATATGGATTATTCTATTAACTAGCAGAAAGACAACGCATAATTTTATAAATTGCAACTGACGAGATATAGAATTCTAGAGCAGCGAAGTGACTTCGTGTACTAGAAGTAATAAGAAACGAAAATGAACCTTTCTGAATCTCAGTTGAACCCTCTGCAACTCCCTTCTCCAGTCTCCACCGTATGTAATTAGCTTCATCTGTTTCTTTATCTGCCTCAATAAGAGGAGCTTTAACAAGTACAACCAGAAGGTGGTATCAGAAGAATCCTTAGCTAGAAACCATAAGGAACCATATATATGATCAACGCATAATCAACTTAACTTTGTAGTACGAAAAACTTATAAGACCACGAAGGAAACTTACGTATTCCATTAGATGGAAAAATTCCTCTGAAACCAAGACATTCCAATCTTGGATCTTGAAACCATTGCCATCCAATGTCTTCCCCACGTGAAGACGACATTGCTGTAGGATCAACACTTGCACCCCAACCAACACTGGAAGCCTCTGGTTCTTCTGCAGAGGAATCTTTGCTAGAGAGATTTTTACCGAAGCGTTGCCAGCAAGAAAATTCATCTGCCACATTCTCAATATCAACCTTAGACCTTAAGCGGTATCTGCCGAACAATAATGAAAAAAAGGGCTTTAAGGGCAAAAAATAGTTGAAATATGAGTTTATATCTTGTTGTAGTCTTGAAACTTTAATACTTATCTTATGTCCATCCTACCATCATGAGTTGGTCAAGTAGTGGTTAAAGGGCTTGAAGATCACAAAGTGCTTAAAGATAATAGCTACCTACCTATAGGAATTAATTTCTTACCAATTTACTTAACGATCAAGTGACTCTACCAAGTGTACTAGAGTCGGGAGATTGTCCTATCAGATAAGTCAAGAGGTGGGCGATGTGTAAGCGGTTTCGAACACTAACGGATATAAATAAAACTGTTTTGGTCCTAAATTTCAAATGCAATCCCCAGTTCTACAGCTTCGAAGTATTATGTTTTTGTCCATAAACCTAACATAGAAAAATTTGACACCCAGCTTACTCTGAAAGGTAAATTTTGAATCACCAAACAAGGAATTTCCACCTTGAGACATTAGAAACCAATGCATGCAACTACAACTTCTTGTATGCAACATAATGAAACAAAAAGTGAACTAGAAACTTTGCAATTCAATTACAGTTCTGCATATTCAAAATGTATCATTCACTCAACTTATCTCAAAACAGAATGAAACAAACAGTTGAAGCAAAGGAACTAACAAAGAGCTCACTTCTTCAGCGTGTGCAAGAACTCATCCAACGCAGAAGAATCCACATCCGCCATCAGCTCCAACGGGTGATCGGAGGCAGGACCAGGTCCAGAGCCAGTCCGATCAAGCTTCTCCTCAGACCTAGGCGGCCTGTACAAAAACAAATCATACAGAAACCTCCCCTGCGCCGTCAACATCGCCGCATACATAGGCCGAACAGACACCGGCGCCAAATTAGGGGTAGGCAAGGAAGACGTTTCGTCGATTGGGGGTTCCCCGAATCGCCGGACGTCATTGGTCAACAGGCCGTGAAGGAACTTGACGGTGTCGGGTCCGCGAAATCGAACGACGGAGCGAGACTTCAGATGGGCGGCCATTGGTTCTGCCGGTGAGCGGTCGGAGCAGAACCCACGGCGGCGGAGGAGTCTGTATCCGATGGCGGCGAAGTGGGAACTGGGTGTTGAACGGTGCATTTTTGTTGAACGGTGATGAATTTGAGAGGAGATTAGGGATTTGTGGGGAAAGTGAAGAAGAAAGGACGCGTGTTGGAGAGAATCTCTGAATTTCCCGCCACGTATAATCAAATTCAGACTCCTCAAAATTATGTGTTTGATGAAATTCCTCAAAGAAGCTCAAACCTGGTTTTTTTTATTATTTTTTTTTCAACTTTATTTATTTATTTTTTTCAACTTTATTTATTTAATTTTTTTTTTCAACCATCATATTCCAACCACTTTCGCGCAACTATTCTAAAAAAAATTTAATTATTAATTAGGTGGCTAATACATGGATTGAACTCACATTCTTTTGATTAAAAATACTTAAAGAATTGTTAATTATTACATATACCAATAACATTTACTTCCTTTTTTTGGTGATTTAGTCGTAAGAATTTTAGAGTTAACCGTTGTTAATTTGCACCAATTCAAAGTCGGGTGACCACCTTTTTTCTTTCTTCAAAAAATATGTGAGCAAAGAGAAAACATATCGAGAAATGTGTGTTGTTCTATGGTGATAGTCTTTATTTTTAGAAGAGAATTAACAAAATACCTCTAACATTTAAACGAATGTTAATAAATATTGAATGAAAAATGTTAGCTTTTCAAAAAAAAAAAAAAAAATGAAAAATGTTAGAGTTTAGTTTCAATAAAATCTTTGATGAAATCAACTAATTATTCAACGAAAAAATTAAATGGAATGACAACTATGAGGTTTAGATTTTGTTTTTTTCTACATATTCTTCTTTGGTCAAAATTATTTAAGATGACTTAATTATTAGCATTTGAAAGGTCATTAGCTCGAAAATCCAAAGTCATAACCCTTCTTCATAATTCTCCAACTTAAAAAGACTAAATTGGTGAGGTTGGATTTGAAAATCTAAAGAAGGGATTCGCTAAATTAAGAATAAAAATTCTATCTTGCTTTTTAAACATTGAAAAAAAACATCCACAATCAAACAATGTATTATAAAATCATGTTCATAAAGTATCTGCATTTCTCAATTTTTTGTTGAGTCAAAGAACATTTGAGCCACTAAGGACAAGTCCTCTCAATATGGATCCCCTACCCAATATGTATGTGTAACTATACAAAGATGTAGAAATGAAATCACAGACTCTGTTCTTTTTATATAATCATAAATGAAGTAAATTATAGATGATATATCAAGATTATTCTACCTATTCTTATTTCAAAATATAAGCTATGATTTTTCCTTTACTGTACAACCACCTCATTACAATCTTGTGACAAATACCAACAAGAATAATAATTCAATGGTATAAATGTGTCCATAACAGATTCATGTAAAACCTAAATTCAATTAAGTTGAACCTGTTTAGAACGCAGTCCGCATACTCGTTCTCCTTGAAAACTTCTAAAACTAAAGCTCCAACTTTTTTTTTTTCTTTTTTATGTATATGTGAGTATCCGGGTTAATTTATGTGTATCTTGATTATTTTCATGGGAGAATCCTACTATATTTGATTGTCAAATATGAATTGAACATGTTCCCTCTCCGAAGACTCTTATTTAACCTTTGTCATCCCGTGGTGGTTATTAAAGCTCCAGCTCTCAATGTCAATATCCCAAGACTTTCCTTTACTTTATATAGCAAAAGAACCACATGGAATCCTTCCCAAGCCACCAAGCACTTCCAAAACTAGACAATCAAACCATCTCCAACAGATAAGGTCAAGCCATCTTGAATAAAGTTCCATTATGATTATGTAGCAACAAAAAGCCAAGAACTCAGAACAACTACCCAGCACTTGTGGTAAAATTACTTCTTTTTCCTATCTGGTTTTTGGCAATGAACAACTTAGGAATGTTTATAACATCAACCAAGTGAATAAAAGCTAAAACTGAATTGATATTAATTTAACATACATTGACCTAACGAGACGTAGTCAATGTTCTCAGGTTTACAGTAGGAAAGTTCTATAAGATCTTTTGGATTCTAAGCTGGTGCTTTAAATAAATAATGCACCAATCAAATGAAAAGAAAATTTGTTACCTTATATCCATTTCTAACAAGTTTCCAGAAATCACTTGTGAAGGATGCAACCTCCTAGTCCTAAGCCCTGAATTGTTTCTTCTTTGCACCAGAGAATCACGGTACTACTTTTCGAAAATCTTGTATTTTTTTCTCGAGTTAAAAGCCTAAGCTGCAAAATCGATCAAAAAACGGAAAAACGAAAAATGGGACAGAGTTAGTAACTTTTTTGTGAGAATCGAAGTTAGAGAAGTATGAAGTTATAATTGTCGATGAACTTTACAGCAGCAATATGGTTAATCCCAACTATTTCGACTCCTTCGAAATGCCTTCTTATCTGAAAGGACCTTCTTGCTTTTAAGGCGTTTCTGCTCTCCTATGGCAGCCCTTTACAAATACAAAAAGTATTACCATAAAATTAAATGTCACAGGAGGTACATAAATATAAATATATATATATATATATATATATATTTTAATTATTATTATCACAGGTAAGTCTCGAACCTGAGACTTTGAGGGGAGCACACCTTCAAAGCTCAAGTTTTCAACCAACTGCGCCATCCCTTGGGGACATAAATATTTTGAAACTAAGTGACCATGGAAGTTGAAAGATCCCTCACATCTTAGCAATTTTCTTCTTTTGCTCTTCTGAGGGAGGTGGCGGGACATAAGAAGCAGCATCAATTATTGCCTGATTTACAGATAGAAACAAATTCAATGATTGGAAATTCATACTCAGTTAAGAAACTAAGGCATAGTGCTGAATCTTATGTACAATATCTATCATTCATAGAAATGGCCACATGCTATGTAATTTCCAAATATTCTCTACAAGAAGAAATGGATATTAATTTATAGGCAGACAAAGTACCTGAAGTTTCTCCAAGGCATCTTCAATGTTACCCCTGAAGAAATGAAGAAAAGTTATCATTTTTTTTTTGGTAGAAAGAACATGGGGGACAAATAAGAAAGATGAAGAGGATTGAAATTAACTTTTGTGTTCTAGTTTTAGTGGATGAAATTACAAGCTCCCCATCCTTGTTGATCCTATTTTTCTCCTGTTCAGAAGCAGGAAGCAATATTCATATGTGATAGAGAAAGAGAGGAAGCAAATATCACAGTGAAAGATTTATGAACACTTGAACCACTTCAAATTTTATTTATGCCCTAGATAGCATCATAGAAGGGAAAACATTATGAATTATACACAAAAACACACATGCAATAAACTTTCACCTTTGTTCTATACTCATAGACTCATACAGTCATACTTCAATTATTGGATTGCCAATTGTTTTTTCTATAAAAAAAATCATGTTAGTCTAAAAATTTCACAAATACTTCCCTTGTCCCTATATGTCAAAATCTAACAATCTGAATTTTTAAAGAAAAATATTTATAAAATTAATTAATTATCACTACAAGATGTCAAGCGTCTTTACAATATAACTAGAAGGAAACAAAGAGAAACCACTTTGAACTATTACAATTTTTTTAAGTCTTAAATGGTAAGATTTTGCGAGCCAGAGAAGAGAGGAAATATCTATAAAACACATCACTTCCAAAATGTATTTCATTCAGAGAAGGAGAGGGAAGATGTGCTTAGAAATTTGGAGGTAAATACCATTTGCAAAATCTTTTCCCTGATTCTTTCGCTTAGCCAATATGCGTCTTTAACGTTGAAACGCATGTCAACCTTCGTGTTCACTGCACTTTCATTTAAGGAAATAATACCTTATAAAGAGAACATAAACTCTAATGTAGAAATAATACCAATCAGCAGCCAATAAAATCAACTAACCTTTGTTGACATTCTGACCTCCAGGGCCACCACTTCTTGCAAAATTCACAGTGACGTGGTCTGGGGGAGACAAGAAAAGAAAAATTACATAACTAATGAAGATAATAACTGACAGTAACTATATCACATTCACCATCGAAGCAAAATTCTGATGAGAGAATCGGTTTCCTTTTACGGGTAGGAAACTACGAGAAATTTGAATAACTTTTTCCATTCTAGGATACATCAGCCAAAGCATCTAATTTGTCGACAAAAATTTATTGGAATTAAATCGTATAATGAATTAGAAAAAAAGCAAATGACTTGAACACTTGACTGATGTTTACAGGATAGAAGATTTCAGTGAGACATTACAAGAAAAAATATATGTCATTTTTGGTAGCTGAGGACAAAGGGCAGGAAGAGAATATTGAATTTCATAGAAGGCAATGATCTTAGTAAATAAGTTGCTGAACTCAAGGAAGTGATCTGACCAATAAACGCGATTCCTATTTTTTCATAAATCGGTTATAGAGCCTTGAGATTGCTACTCAATCTACAAAGTCCATAGACTTTCTTTCCATGATCTACTGTCTTCAACATCCTTACCCCATCTCATATTTCAAGCTACAACCCATTTACCAAGCCCCTTCTAAAACCTCCTCCACCAATAACTCTGAGCTATGAGGAGTGAGGACAACAAATTGCATAAAATCCACAATCTCTCCTTTTACTAGGACCTAGCATTCCATCAATCATATGTTTATACATGGATGCACTAGAGAGGGATCAGAGGAACCTAAATTCTATAACCTGCTATCCTCCAAATCATTCAGCCTGAAATCGTCGATCAAGATTCAAGTGTTTAAAGAGAGCTACTCTTCAAACTCCTTTTCATTAAGATTCCTCTTAATCTCAGATTTGGACGAGCATTAGCGATGCATCAATGTTTTCTAAAGAACATAGCATAATGCAGCACAATAGTACTCTGCACTCTTCTAGACTTCAGCTCAAGACCAAAAATAGATGTGAGGGCATTTAAGGATTCAAATTCAGGCAGAAATAGGACGTTCAACAAAATTTGGGAGTTTCGATTCTTCCAACATTCAATAGACGATAACCATCATGGGATGGCTGCCTCAATTGGTCAAATAGGGCCTTAGTGTGCATAAGGTGATGAGTTCAATCCATGGTGGTCACCTATCTAGGAATTAATTTCCTACGAGTTTCCTTGACATCCAAATGTTGGGTCAGACGGTCAACATTAGTCGAGGTGCACGCAAGCTGGCCTGGACAGTCACGGATATCTAAAAAAAAAAAACATTCAATAGACGATAGACTTCATCTACATCAAAGAATTTACAAGCAGCTCCAATGGATGTGAGCTACTTTATGAAATAATGTTCTAGTTCTATGGTGAATTTATTAGAATGCTTTCATGAAGAATACAAGGCAACTAATGTCAAGTATTGAAGAGCACCGAGAATGCTTGTGCTTCGATACTCTTTCAGATCATTGAGAGGTGTACTAGAACCAACAACCTCCTTAGTTGCACTAGAGTATTAATATAGACCGAATCATTTCCATATATGATTATGTAATCGACATATACGCAAGAATGTTATAGCCATAGATGTATGATTGTAGAACGTGAGGAATGGCTTTAGAAAGAGATAATTTGGTCGTAGACAGGTGAAGCCTCCTCATTTCTAATATCGACGTAAGTTGGAATTAAACCACAGTAGTCATTTCTGACATGAATAAGCTAACATAAACCACAAGGAACTATACTACCACAACTACCATACTTGGTTTTGAACATATTTGACAACGATTTTAAAATGGTTAAAATTGTTATTCTTATTATTTCGTACACAAAAATATGTTCCATTACTTAAAATCAATTTAATATTTGATTTAATAATTTTAAACCCGATTAAGAATGATTAGAAACATGTTTAAGAGTAGTTTTAAATAGACAAAAGTTCTCTTTTTTTTATATTCGTGACTATCCGGGCCAGTTTTCGCGCACCTCGACTAGTGTCACGTGACATACCACCTAATCCTACAATATTTGGATGTCAACGAAACACGTAGGAAATTAATTCCTAGATAGGTGGCCACCATGATTGAACTCATCACCTTATGCACCCCAATGTTGAATAGACAAAAGTGATTTTAACAATTTCAAAATCAATCAAAGCCCCCAACCTAACGGTGGCCACCTACCTAAGAATTAATTTCCTACGGATTTTCTTTGCATCCAAATGTTGTAGGGTTAGGCGGTATGTCCCGTGACACTAATCGAGGTGTGCAAAAGCTGGCCCGGACAGTCATGCAAACAAAAAAAAACCCAACAATCATTTTATTAACACACAAATAATAGTAGACAAACGAGCTGTCTTCTGTATGCTTCTATATTACCTCAACTAACATGATAGAACAAAATCAAATCCAGAACTAAGGAAACGATGGCTAATTCCCTAGAGTTTCAATCTGCAATCGAGTTGGGGACATACCGAGAGTGATTTTAGGGGTGGGTCCGGCGTCAGCGGATAGAGCTCGCTCCTCCGCCTCATGCAGGAGCTGCTGAACCTGCGACAGCCGGGAAGACACCTTGCCGCCGGAACCAGGCGAGTCCGATGGTGCGGCGCATATAACACGACCGAAACTGATCCCGCGGCGCCCGAATCGCAAAATGGAATGGGGATTGTGGGATGATTGAGTGAAGATTGGGGGTGGTGATAGAGTAAAATAGGGTTTCAAATGAAGGATTTCTCTGAGGATCATGTTACTGGTGGTTCTAATAACCGCCATTATTGCACCTCGAACTGTTCTGTTTCTAATCACCTTGAGCCGGGGAAGACGATGAATGGTCTACCTAGCCGCGAATGTAAGCCACATTTTTTTTTTTTTTTTTTTTTTAAAAATAAGTTGCAAATTAATAATAGGTTATTGTAATTAGTAAAAAATAAATTTTGTATTCAAAATAACTATTTATTTTTAAGTCAAAAGTAGCATACATCTTGTATAACTTACTAATCATGAAGTTTTTCCAAATATTAATGTATCAAAAAACTATTTATTTTTAATTAATCATTTTTAACTATTCAATATAATTTATTTTAAATCATTCATATTTTATCACCAATTTTATAACTACTAAAGATAATATATATTTTTAAATGTATATTTAATTAAGTTATTATCTCAAATTCTGTTATATAAAAAAAAAACTTTTTTTTTTTTTTGCAACTCCTCCATAAAAATCTACCCATAAACGAATTATAATAAAAAATTAAATCTTTTAATCATTTAAATTAATTAAAACCTCATTTATTTCTTTAAGGAGAGAGAGCACTCTTTCAAAAGTTAAACATTAGGTTAATTTAGATTCATATTCTCAAAACTAGTTTTCACTATAGATGAGATCATTTTATTATATATATGTGTGTTCGGATTAATTTATACAAAACTATTTTAGTAGCATATATAGTTTAATTCTACAACATTTTGATGTTAAAAATTTTGATAGAATAGATTACATCATAAAATAAACTTGTATTTTTTTTTAATCTTAAATGTCTTTCATATAGATAATTAAAATATTATATAAAGTAACATGAAATTTCATCTTAAAAATATTTAAATAATATTTTAAAAAATGCCAATGAAATTCACTATTTTTAACGTATTTCTTGATTTATCGTTCTTGGATTATATCATTGTGTTTGTTGAATCGATATCATTAAATTTAATCTACTCCAACAAAAAAATTGTAAAAAAAAAAAAAAACTTAATTAAAAAAAAGTGGGCTTTCATCTGACTCATTTTTTAGTCCAGACCGGCCCAAACAAAAAACACAAGCCCTACCCCTTAATTCTGATGTGACAGGACAACCAGTCATCAACCGACACGTGTCCACAATTTTATTTCTGGAAGTTTCTATTTCAACAACGAACGTCCCAATCCTCACGATTCCTCAGGTCTCATTGCCCGTCAGTGAAATCTCCGGAATTCTCTTTCCCCTCCGCAAATTTCAACATATTTTCCGCGAAACGATCTGCGTTGATAATTGCGATTCATCGGAGTAATTTCGTAGCCAATTTCTCCCCATCGTGTTCGCTGTAGGTACTGATTCTCTCTCTCTATCAGGAACGAATCATCTAGGGTTAGGGTTTTATGTGCTTCAAGAACCTGGATGTTGTTCATCTTGTTGTCTATTGTTCGTTTTTTTGCTGAAATTCTTTAACCATGAACACTTTATTATATCAATGTTTTAGTTTGATTGCGTTTATTGTTTTTTTTGTTTTTTTTTTTTAACGCTGAATTTCGGTTTTTGGTATTGCTTCTGCTAGTTTGGTTACTTTGAATGGTTATATAATAAAATTTGTGTTGTGTTGTGTTTTTATTTTTATTATTATTATTTTTTGATAACTTTAGTTTTCATTTGGTTGATGTTTGTTTTGTGAGAATCATGGATTGGTTTTCTTCATGTTTGAGATACTTGGTTATGTAGTTTGAGGTTTATCTTCATATAGAGTGGATCATGCTGAATATTTCTTTGCTTTTATCAGGGGTGTATTGTTGTGAACTGTAACGATGCAAAGAAGGCCTAGAGGTGGTAGGGATGAATTGTTTGATTTCGGGGACCCCTTTGCCGGGTTAGGAGGCTTTCCGGGTCAAAGAAGCTTAATTCCTGGTTTTTTTGGTGGAAGAGATCCATTTGATGATCCTTTTTTCAGAAATCCATTTGGAAGCATGTTTGAGCCAAGCTTATTTGGTGGTCCTGGAATTCCTTTTGCCAATATGCATGCACCAGGATTCCATGATCATCAAGCCCCTGAACGTAAAAGACCAAGGAGCCTAGTTATTGAGGAAATAAATTCAGATGATGAAGAAGAAGCTGAAAAGAAGGTTAAAAATTCAAAGAATTCTTCCAAAAAGCCTCTTGTTGTACACCCTGATGATGAAGGTGAGGGTGAGACTTGTCTGGATTGTGTTGTTCGTGTTTTTTGCTTTTATGCGTTTTCTGTGCAATCTCAATCTGGATTGTGGTATCAAATTGTTTCTTTTCTGTTTGTTACAGAGAAGAGGAACAAACATTTGCAGTTCAGGGATCATCATAGTGGACCTAATCAGAGGCATGTTCGGCCTCAAGCTAATAGCTTCACATTTCATAGCTCCTCTGTTACTTATGGTGGTTCAAATGGAACATATTATACTTCATCAAGAACTAGGAGAGCGGGAAGTGATGGGGTAAGTGAACTTATGTATTCTAAGCTTTGGTAAGGAGTTGATCTCTCAAGAAGATTTCCTTATTTGTTTATCTTTTGTGTATAGGTGGTTTTTGAAGAAAGCAAGGAAGCTGACACAGCAACCAGACAAGCAACCCATAGAGTCTCAAAAGGACTTCATAACAAGGTGTCAACAACCCCTTGAGATTAATGCCTTAATGTATTTGTATCTGTTAATTATTTATTTATGGTTTTAATATTTGTTTGATATTTTGTTTAGGGCCATTCAGTTACAAGGAAACTAAATCCTGATGGTAAGGTGGATAGCATGCAGACATTGCATAATCTTAATGCAGGTATGTAACTATTCGTGCGGAATTGTTTTTTTCTTTTTGTATGTGTTCGACCGTAAACTGGATGCTCATGATAGCAGTTTTTTTTCATTTTTTTGTGTAAATCTACAGATGAGCTAGAAAGTTTTGAAAATGCTTGGTCAAGGAATTCAAGAAGTTTTTCTGGTTTGCCCGGGAGTTCAAGCGGCTTCGATAATATTGGTAATTAAATTATTATTATTGTTGTACTTTACTATTTTTTTGAACGAGATAACTTCTCAGTGCTATTACGCCAAGACATAAGAGTTCCTTGGTTACAAACTCCAAAAAGGAGTGAAAAAAGAAAAGAGAAAATTACAAAACAAAAAGAATCAAATACTAGAGACCAACCAGAAGCAATATAGGACAAAGAACAATACAAAATCTACCACTCATGGAGAAACAAACTAAAATTGAAACGTAGCAATTTCTACTTTGGTATTTAATTGAGTTTTACTTCTGTGATCTGATTCTTTTGGCTGCCTTCTCTCACAATCCCTCTTGTATTTTCAATTCGGAAAACTTGAGTACTTAAGCACACAATAGTGATGTTTTATATAAAGGAAGTGTTTAAAGGTTCAAGAAGACCAAATGCCCTTATCCTCAGTAGATGAGTAACTACAAGTTGTTGTCTTAAATATTCTCAAACTCTTAATAATGTCTAATGTGTATTAAAATTTTCAATTTTGTTGTGGAAAAAATGAAAGACCCTCTTCAATTTTCTATTTAATAGCCTGGGCTCCCGTAGTCCCGTGGAACGAGTGCGGGTGCCCAGGAGCGAAGCTTCAATTCTTGGTTATCATTTTTTTGTTATCCAATAGGCTATTAATAGGATCAACTTTTATAATGGCTAATAAATTTATGAGGTTAATTGGTTTGGGGCACATTCAAGAATTTTAATATTAAGTAACCTATTAGAAATTGAATTTTATATCCTTCATCCAATTAATTGAATTTATATCTAACTAGACAATAAATTTAATTTTTTTTGAATCCCTTAATGACCTATAACAATAGATACTTGAAATGTTGAATTTTAGACTAGTTATTTAGTCCATGGCCTAGGGATGTGTGTGGTTATCCGGGATCCAGCGAAGCTTAAAATTTTCAGTTTTTTTAAAAAATACTTAACTCCAAATTGCTACTCTACTACTATTTCTTTATGGGTATTAGGAGGACTGCTAATTTCATCCTCCTATTAAAAGCAGGTGGCATTGGCGCAAATGGCCAAACTAGCAGGTTGGCACTTCCATCAACTCAGCATCCTCAAGTGGCTGGAAGTACAATGGTGGAAGGCAGCAGTAACCCGGGCTCATTTCGTGCACAGCAAATGAACAGGAGCAGGAACGATGCAAGGTACAGGAGTGCCTAAACTTTTCCGAAATCGAAAGTATAGGCCGACTGGATTTGGAAGAAGCTTCTCTTTGTTGTTGGCTCTGCTGGTGTATTCCTCCCTTGCGGCAGGTGGACGTTTATCTGTTCGGAGTTTTATAGTTACTTACTGCATTTTGCGTGAATATCTGAGACTTGATAGTTTCCGTTGATGAGAGTATATCATCTCGTCTTTTACGTTGAAACTGAGGAGTGGTTTTGTTAGAAAAATACCATTCTTCGAAATTGAATAAAGATATTGTCTATAATTAGGGCTTATTTGAAACTGCTCAAGTACATGGATGGATTTTGGTCATTGCTGAACTATCTTGTAGGAGATCCTTTGGTGCAATTTAAACTATGCTTTCTTCTGAAATGGTGGATGGAAAGGAACAATATTGACAACCTTATTGAGTCAGCTATTCATTTGTAATTATGATTTGACCATTTGTAATTATGATTTGACCACTTTATTTTATCATTGACATCATTTAATATAGATGCTTCGACTTTTTGTACATATATTTCATTTATCAATGAAAAGTCACTTTTTAAAAACTCTTAAATCTACATTCGTTTGAAGGTTTGTACCGTTGGGATGTTGTTAAAGGAAAACTCTTAAATGAATGGTGCAAGTGTTGCATAATTGTTTTATTTGGGGAAGTTTCAGATCTCTTAAGATATGAAACTTCCCTCTCTTTCTTTAACAATGTACTTCAGTCGTCTTCATTGGTTTAGGATTGATCCCTAGAGATTCTAAAAATATCACCACCATATTAGTCTCTCGGTTTGAGAATTTGTTTTTCTGTTCAGATAAGGTTTTGATGAGGAGTTGTTTCAAGTAGTTAAAAGTTGAGAAACTCAGTTGGATGTGAGTTTTTTTAGAAGAGTTATAAGTAAAAATCTTGTTTTGATGTAGATTTAAAATGAGTAGTTATTTTGAGTAATTAAAAAAAAATGATTAAAAATGAGTTGTTTGGAAAAGATGAGTTATATTGAATAGTTATAAATGAATGATTAAAAATGAATTGTTATTTTTAATAGTAAAAAATGATGAGTTATATCGAGTAGTTATAAAAGTTGGTTTGAATATAGTTTTTTATGAATAAGTTAGTAAATCGTCAAACAAACATCCTAAGAGTTCTTTTTTTTTTCTTTCTTTCTGTGGCTTTTTGAGGTTTGTTGAGTCTTGGCCGAGCTGTGGATTGGGATAAAGGGGTTGGTTAGGGTTTTTTACCCAATGGTCTGAACTTTTCTTTAGGATTAAGTCAAGGTCATTGTCCATAATGTAATGGCCATCATTGAATTTAAGGAAGAAAAAAACCATAATGCATAAAAATTAAATTACCAAAATACGTGTTAGGTTCACAAAAGTTAAATATTGATAATATTTGTTGCATTGGTATTTTTATATTTTTAATACTAATGATATTTAGCACATTGGAATTTATTTTTATTTTTAATACTAATGGTATTCGTTACATTGGTATTTATCAACAAAATTGTTTAAAAACTCTTGTGTCGATTATATACGTCTTCAACATCGACTTGAAAACCTATATCCATGCGCTAACGAGATAGATATTTTGGAAATTATAGCCTATGTAGTTCTTATAAGCTTTTAACTTGAAAACAAAATTGTTTTCTACCATGGTGGAATAAATCAACAAATTTCACAAGCAAAATACATATTTATATTAAGAAGTTTTGGCTGCACAATAAGGTTAAACCAGACAAGGAACGGGATAATCTGAATTCTCAGCCTGAAGATTAAGCTTACAAGAAAAGAAAAGAAAAAAAACAACTTTTTATAGACCCCCAAGTTAATTCATATCCCGTCCCAGTCCCTAACTATCTCGTCGATCTCGATCAAGTAAACTTCAAATCGGACATTATGTAACGTCGCTACTGACACGAAAAAACCCCGTCCTTCTGAACATGAATCTCTTTTCATTGTCTAGTCCAATTTAACATCTTCAGCTGTGCTGTAGTATGATCCTTCACTGCTCTTTGCTTCTTCCTTCAACTGATTAAACCAACAACAAACAGTTAGAACACACGATGTTGCCGACCGCATTACACCGTGTTTCGAATAGATCGGTAACATAAGAAAAATAGTGGCAGTCAAAAATAGTTCGTTCTTTTTCCTTTTTATTCACAAACAACCTCCTCCTACACAACAATGCAAATGACAAATGGAACATGAGGTGAGAACCAAATATGACTGTTTCAGAACTTTTATATATAAAGAACAAATGGAACAGTTTGGATCCAACCAAAAAGAACAGGAAAAAGCCATAGCAAGAGTTTTTAAACCATCCTTAAGGATAATCAAGTTTAACAAACGAGCACGACATCTAACCAAGCTCGAATTCGGGTAAATCTAATGTCCACTTTGAGAAAATTGAAACAAGATACGATGCCGTGACCATATACAATCAATTTTTGTGGGGACGAACACGAAATGCTTACCTTCTTAAGGATATTCTTTTGATAGCGATAGCCCTGAGAAAGTAAGGAAATGAGTAGAATTTAGGAGCATGGTTTTACTGGAAGAACAAGTGGGAAAGAAATTATAGCAAGAGCATAACTACCTTGTCAGTTCCGTAAATATAATCACAGTAGGTAAATACCGAAGCAAAGTTACTATGGCTTTGTCCTCCAACATAGTGATGGTAATCATGATGGTCCGCACCACCGTAAAATGGTATAAATTTTGTTAGACTCCAGGGGAAATCATACCTGAATGTAATATTAAATAAATAAAATCAGGGATGATCTCAACACTCATCATAAAAGCACAAAAGCACAATATGGAAAAAATAAAAATAAAAAACAGAGAGACTAAACAAGTAAAGAGAAAGGATAGGACTCTCATGAGTCATGAATAGTTGCTTGGTATCAAAAACAAGGTTAAATTTTCAATATGGTATCTATAATTTTTTTAATATCCATGATTGTCCGAGTCAGCTGGCACGCACCTCGACTAATGTCATGGAACATACCGTCTGACCTTACAATATTCGAATGTCAAGGAAACTCATAGGAAATTAGTTCTTACTTAGGTGACCACCATGGATTGAACTCATTCCCTCTAAACTCTTCAAGACCCTCTTGTCTCTTAACCACTAGGTCACTCCATGATTGTATTGACCATCTATCATAGGTTAAATCTCCCAAGACGTCTACGTTGTTACTGGATGTCTACACTCTTGCTATAGATTTTCGTGAACGTGATAGAGAGAGAAATTGTATTGCGAAGTATACGGTAAGACTTACCCATTTGACCTATCACATATGCTTGCTTTATACTACAAATCAGCTCATCAATCCTCTTTATCACATAAGAAAACGAACATAAATGAATTTTCAAAACTACAATGAAAAGGTCGAGAGTTCATCCACACTAATGTTTGTGAAACATATTGACAATTTACCTTTAACAATTCTCCCATAACCTATAAAAAGAATACACTTTAACTTCAGATAACTGTTATTAATATAAAACTTTCATCTTTATATTTTTCTCAGCATTTATGTTTGATAAAAAAAGTTACACAACTACTTGCCATCAATGTTCATGAGAATCTCAGCCTTTAATGAAAGAGATAAAACAAACAAATTTCAGCAATATAAAAGTAATAGTCAAAGGCTTAGGGGATTTTCGGCAACAGAAAACCCACCAAGAGGGAAGCTATGTCCTACTTGACAAAAGAAAATGATTATCTGACACCGCATTTATTCCCAGCCATAAGCCGTGGCATCAATTATTTTTCATTTCAGGCCCAACTACACAATTTGGAGGTCAAATCAATGGATTCTTATTTGAGTAACCTAGCCTCTTTCAAATGTTAATTTACTTTTCTTTCAACAGTTTCAAACGAGTGCAGTCCACATGAAAAATAGAGCTTACTTTTGATTCTACTTCTGAGGAAGAGGAACTATAACAATGTAATAAGGTTGGTTTGTTTAAAAGCTTCAGAAATTAATTTGTGTTTAGAATGTATGAGTATCAAGGAATAGGTTATCAAAACTTGGGCTTGTATAACTAGTGTGATGATGTAGCCCATGAAATTTAACATACTCATTGCTCAAGATAAGCAAACCACATGCCAGAAGATATTGTTCCCTTTTTCTCCCTTTTCCCAACAGTCCCAAGGCTGCAAAATTTTAACATTGACTTTGAAAAATCATTCTTTCACAAGGGAGTTTTGGGAATGGTTGTAAGCTAAAGGTCCCCTTGAAGCAAAGAATGTTTGAACCAATAAGGTTCAGTTATGGTCTTGTTCATGATAATCGCCCATCGATATCGTGCTGCATCACTTCATAACAACATTCCCTCAAATGTCATTGTGCTTACCTAACATAGATACAAATACATTGACACAGGCACTCTGATGTTTCTCTAAAGCCTACAATCTAATAACTATGGTCCCACAAGATTTGTTACTTACATAGCATGTTAAATCATAGATCTTGAAATGATGTCCATAATCTTACAGCATAAAGGAGTAGTGGGCCCTAAAAAGTTTAGTATATAAGAATCAAGCTTCTTAGGGTGGGCTTCTCATAGAAGATTTATACGGTCCTATTAAGCTAAGTTCAAAGGAATCACAGCCTTTCCCATAACTTTATGAAGAATGTGAACGCTAAGAAAGTTGATTCTATGAAACTTAAAGAAGGGTAAATTTTCATCATATCTCAACAAAAGCTTCAATTTTTCATCATATCAAGTTAGTAGGATTAATGATTCAGTATGCAATAATAAGTTCATGCAGTAATGATAGAAACTCTATATTGGGTCTAAACATGCACCTATAATAAAAAAAAAGAAAAGAAATAGAGCAAATCCCAGTCCTCGTCAACAAAACCCACCATTCAAGATCATTGAGATCAGTATTTTAAAAAGCGCAAAACGCCCAAGGCGCACCAAAAGGCAAGAATTTTTTTACTTAAGGCACACTATATAAAGTACGGGGATCTCGCCTTTTGGCACCCATAGCTTCACGTAAGGCGCGCGCCTTATTACACGCGCCTCACCTGGGACAGGCGAGACGCCAGAGGTGGGACTTGCGCACAGTCACGCCTGGACGCGACTTTTAAAACACTGATTGTGATTAAAAGTAACTTTAACACAAGGCATTGGCTGATAAATAAAAGAAAGTAGGAATTCAAAGTTGGCATCATTTTGTCGCAGTCGAATAAAAACACAAGATTTTTATTAAAAAAAAGTAACAGAGAGAGATAATAGGTGTAGCGATTCATACCCACTATGCGTTTCAATGGCTTCAATCTGCCTTAAAGCAATCCACAACCAGAGAGTAATCATATGACCAGGAACAATAGCAGGACCAAGAAAAGAGGGAATTCCAAGGGCCAAAACCTCAGCCCAATGAGCATAAGGAGCTGCAAATCCAATAGGAGCAGTATATTCATGGTGAACCCGATGGATTTTCTCATACCCCCATTTACAATGGAGAAATCTATGAATCCAATAATTGGTATAATCCTCCACCATGAAATAAACCACCAATTGGGAAACAATCTCCCACCCAGAAGGCAATGGCAAACCCGTCCTGATCCCAATCATCTAAAAACCAAAAAAAATCAATCAATCACAATCACAATTGGTTCATTAAATGCCAAACTCAAATTTGGTCCAATAAAATGAAATCGGGATCAGATTCAATATCTCTCATCACTATCTAACAACAACGGCAATCTAAAATCATCAACCAGAAATTACAAAATCGAAATCGAAGATTCACCTGAACGGAAGGGAACGAAACGAGCTGGAGAGGGCCGACGACAAGGAAGAACATGCGCATAACATCCTTGTAGCAGCGGAGGATCTCGGAGAAGGACAACCGGACTTTGGGCTGAATCTTGTAGGAACAAATCCCAGAGGCGTGGAAAAGCTCGAGGAAAACGAGGGGAAGGGGAGTGAAGGAGAAGATCAAGAAGAGGAAGAGAATGTTGTGGCAATAGAGGAAGTAATCGGTCTTGTCGTGCGAGTAATCGAACCAGAGCGTTTCGAGGGCGGTGAGATTCCGGCCGACGGCGGCCTGCGCGGCGGAGAGGGAGTGGAACGGCAGCATGACGGAGGCGGAATCCGCCGGCGGCGAATGGGATTGGGATTAAGAAGCGGCGGAAATGGGTGAAATTAATAATGCGGGAATTTTGAAAAGAAAAAAGAGGAAGAGAGCGTGAAAATCTATGGATTGAATGTTTTGTTTATTCCAGAGATTTGTATATTATATATATATACACATATTTGTGAGAATGGTATCCACTCTTTCTCACTCCCTTCCAAAACTTTCCACATGCCTACAACAATTTAATATTATTACTATTAATATTTTTACATATTTTAATTTTGTTATTTATTGCACTAATTAAGAAATGGTAAATGATACTAATTTGAAAGATATTGATTGAAACTTATGTATTGTTTAGTTATTAATCAATGTTTCAATTAATTAACATGTATAATATAATATTTTTTGTTTCACTGCTTTTCATCTAATTTCAATTCATTGTTTTCGATTTTTTTTTATTTGATTGTAGTTATTAATGGTTTTATGGGTTTAGATTATTTTTTCCCCTTTTTTCTATTATGAAAAATCTATTTTAATTTATGATTTATTATTTTTTCTAATGATTTCATGAAAGTTAGATTTAGTTTTTGTAAATTAAAAGTCACATCTTGGATGATAAGTAACTATAATGTTAGAGGTTCAAATTTCTGATTTCCAAATCAACATACCACCGGCTTGAGATCGTTTTAGGAATCGTGTTGAATTTCAACCAATCAATCAACTCCCAACTCTTTCAATTAAAATATAGTTTTTAATATTATAAACACTACTAAATTTATAATTTATCTTTTATTTTTAGTTTCTTTCTTTGAAGTTTCTATTTTGGCCTATTTCTTCAGTTTTGTTTGTTGTTGAAAACAAACAACGTTTAAAAGAATGTTCGTTTAAATATTTATACGCTTTTAAATTTCTATCATACGTGTATGCGTTTGACATTAACCAAAGTGGCAAAATTGACGTTTTTTTTATTATAACAAGCCAAATCTAACAAAATCTCACATTTTTATTTATTATCGAATGAGTTGATGACGCAAGTAGTTATCTAATTTGAGGTTAATCTATTTCTACTCTACAGTCACGGGTTCAATATTTATAATCGATATTTATAATCACTTTTCTTCTACTTATACTAACAAAAAATAGATAATCAAATGTTTAGTCTTGCTAGTACAAGTCTTATATTAACTAAATTATACAAATTTCGGTAAAAAAAAATAACATTAATTTAATCTAAATATTTATCCTTAAAATTTAAACTTATTTAAATGGTTAAAATAATACTTTGTAGAATTATGCATTTCTATCCTTTTTTTTTAAATAAAAATAACGATATGGTATTTTATTAATATTTTTATCCACGTTTTATTAAAGTGACTCCCTTCCCATTTTAGGTATCCTTTGGAAAATTATTATCTTTTTTTTTTTTTGGTTGCTTGTTGTTTTTTCATTTTTAAAAATAAAATTAAACACTAATTCTATTAATAAGTTTATTTTTTATTTTTTATTATCTACTTATTATCTATATTTCCAAGCATCTAACTAAGTTAAAACAATGAAAATAGTTTTCAAACTTTTGTTTTTATTTGTATAGAATTTGATTAGTGATTCAATCTTTTTATATATATATATATATATATATATCATTAATTTAATATCAAGTTTTATTTTATTTTTATTTTTTTAGTACATATCAAGTTTTATTGAAAATATAAAGAATAAACTAAATTCAACCCAACTCTATCAATAATAATTTAACGTAACTTTTATAGTGACCACATTTGTGGATAAAAAAAGTGAAAATGAGCATTTTATGAAAACAAAAGAAAATAAAAACAAACAAAAAAAAAAGGAAAAAGGAAACAAACTGGAAATTTGACAACCAATGGATGTGATATGCTGGCAGTGTTGGCAAAGAAATATATACAGCTGTGTGACCGAATAAAGAATGTGCACTTTTAGGGAAGAAAAAGACCATTATTGATGTCTTTAGAAATTAACTCGTCATTAACATTCTTGATATAAAAAATAACAATAAATTCATTATTGAAATTATAACGACTAAATATGAGCATTAAAATTACATGACTAAAATGTAATAAATTTCTAAGTATGTTAATCTGTTTTGAATTCATTTTTTTCGGATCAATAAAAAAGAAAATAATAATCATTACTTTTCAAGAGATAATGAAAGGTGTTTCATTTATTGAGTAAAGATTTATTGAACTACGATTATGGATTCAATTTTGAAAACGATATTTTACTCATTAAAATGAGAGTAGTAATTTTCTAAAAAAAAAAAAATGAGAGTAATAATATTTTTTATATAGAGTTTGTAGTCCTCTTTCGATTTGTATTATAATATTGGGAGAAGATGATTCAAATATGTAATCTCATGATTATTATATTGTACAATATTATGGTACTGTTGACAATATTTGTTAAATTTTAACAAGTAATTAATAAAATTTTGAGATCTAAGGATAAAATAGTTGAATCTCTTGTAAATAGCATATCGCGTCCACGTTTTTCAATATTAATTATAAATTAAATTATCTTGATAAATGAATTAATGCAAAATTGAAAGTCTTAAAAGGTAGAGGACCAAAGTCATAATTATCCTAAGAACTACGACCTATTGTCAATCATCATCATTATACTACGATTTTACTCTTAATTCCAACTCTAAATCACTTGAAATTTATTTTATATTTTTTTCTTTAAAAAATTAGTATTGAATGTGTGCAAATAGGTATTATTTATTTTTATATATATAAAAGCTTTTTGAATCGGTAGTGCGATTGATTATCTGATTTGGTGTTAATTTATTTTTACTCTACAATTGCGGTACTACAATTGTAGAGAATTATTCAATAAAACATATTCTAATCTACAGCTTGTATTACACATATTTTTAAATTTTGAAATTTTTTAAAATATTTTTGAATTTTACAAAAATATTTCATAAATATTTTTAAACTTTACAAAAATATTTCATAAATATTTTGCTGTTAAATATGGATGAAAATCATTAAAATTTTGTTTCAAAAACACCATGAACAATATTCCTAAACTTTAACAAAAGTTTAAAAAACACTAACTATAAAAACAAATATTAAAAATATATCTGCAAAACATTTCAATTCTGTTTGAATGATATGTTATTGACATTTCAAAAACATTTTAAAAGATTATTCTTTATTTCTCTTGTATATTTGTTCTTCATCGAAGTTAATGAAAACATATATTAGCATTTGAAAGGTGATAAAGACAATTTGATATAAATTTTAGAAATTCAAAAGTCATAACTATAACCAAAATTCGTAACTCTTAAAAAAACAAAAAGAGAAAGAATATTAGGTTGTTATTGAGATGAGATTGAAAATCTAAATGGGTTGGTTTTTGTATAGATTTTTTCACTTATTTCTTAAAGTTTAATGATAACTTATTATTGATTAATTTTGTCAGACTGGTTTATAGTTTGAATTATAAATTATTTAGGTCCCGTTTTATAACCATTTTGTTTTTTGTTCGTAGTTTTTGAAATTTAAGTCTATTCTCATTCAAATTTTTTACAATGTGTTTCATTCTTCCTATTTACATATTTATATTTCCTTAATAAAGTAGGAGAATACTAACAAACTTTTAAAAACAAAAACAAATTTTTGGAAGCTTACTTTTTTTTGTTGTTAAAAGTTGGTTAGTGTTCTCCTACTTTCTTAAGGAAAAATGGATATGTAGTAGGAATAGTGAAACATATTGTATGAAATTTGAGTGAAAATAGGCTTAAATTTCAAAAATAAAAAACAATAAACCAAATGGTTATCAAACGCGGCCTTAACTATTCAGTTGTTGATTTTAATTTCAAGATG
>JBBMEF010001714.1:0-28335 GCA_037832685.1 Sicyos baderoa | reverse complement strand
ATTCTAGAACTTTCTCAAGTTCTCAAAAGCACTCTCTCGAGTACTTAGCTGATTCTCTCGAACTCAACTTATTTACGCAAGATACGCTCATAGGCGAACCTTAATTCTGCGGATTCATTATAACCTATAATTGCAAAGATGTTAACGAAGGTTCGCCACTTGCTTCTCTCGAAGTCAAATGAAAATACTTACTAATCTCTCAACGTCGTAAGCGAACACACCCTAGTTCATGCATCTACTTCGTTGCCAATTCATTCTAACGAACCACCCTTTTCCCTTTTACCCTCTAACTATGTAACTTAACTACTCATGGTGCTCGAATTAAACATGGCGGTAAAAGAAATGAAAGTAAACATGAATAGATGTATACAAATGGTGAAAGTAAAACAGTAATGAAACACAAGTAAATTAACCAAAGTAAAGAGAAAGCCTGATGGAAATCTGCTGAATTGAATGCTTGATTGAATTGCGTAAATTGAATCTGCTACAATGTTTGAACAAATTGCGAAATAAAACGAACTTGAAAGAGAAAGGAAAGACTTAAAAACTTCTAACTGTTGTACTTCAAGAGTTTCGACAATTCTCTTTTCTCTCTCAAAATAGTCAACCCCTAAAACAATACATCTCTTCTCCTTATATATCAATCACTTCGAGGCTTCACACGATCGGCTTCCGAAATAAACTCCACGTTCTTCTGTGGTCGTGGCTGAGAACTGTCGTCAACGAACGGCTGAGATTTGGTAAACGTTCATCCGATTTGTGCCACGTGTTTCTGGTTAAGAGATATCCCAAGTGCTCTTCGTCTGGTTAACTTCGCTATACTTCGTGTTAGCGAAGTTGAAGTTGTGGGATCAATTGTTCGTCTAAGGCACGAGATGTTCCATTTCGCTTCGTTGATAGGACTTCGCTCCATCCTTCTCCCGCGAGTATAATTTCGCTGCAAACGAAATAGCAAGTATCAAATTTCTTCAAATATTTATCTTTGTGTGGGTTCTATGCTATTCGTTAAAGTGAATATTTTAGATAACTTCTTACTCAGAAAACTATAAGAAGTTCGTTATAGGCGAAATTATGATTGTTAGCAATCTTCTTTGTCCTAGTTATTAGTTACTTCATATCGTTTTTGTGTCTATTTCCCTTATTTTAACTCTCAATTCTTGAGAGTTATCAATGGTATCTTATAAAACTCAAACAAATATCAGTCTAATAAAAATAAAATTGAAATCTGACCATTATATATAGAAAATTGGTTGTGTATACCAACTTTAGGACCCTCTATTAGAATTTTAGCACATTTTTATCAAAAATTCGTTTATACCAAAATTTGGAGTGATTGAACTCAATCGAACTCAATAAGTTTGTTAAGTGATTGAGCTTAACTGATTGAGTTCAATCAATAACTAGTGATTGAACTTAATCACTCGACTACTTTCAATTTTTTGGTATATATATATGCAATTATTTCAGTTTTAAGCTATAGTTGTAATTTTTTAGCCAATTTTTATTATACATGAATATATATATAATGTCTAAGGGTTCTACAAAAACAAATTAAATAGGATAATAAAGATATTTATTTTATACCAATTTCAAATTATCTGAACCCAAAATTTACTTAGACACACGTAAACATCAAGTTCCTACGGACTCAAACCATACCTAAATCAAAATCATCATAAATTTATAATTAATCACAATAAAATAATAATAATAATAATAATAATAATAATAATAATAATAATAATAATAATAATAATATAGAAAAATATCACAATCAGCTCCAAAACTTCAAAAAAAAAGAGGTTTGAATTAGGGTAGAGATAAGAGTTCTTTTTGTGAACATCTTAAAATGTTGTAATGTAACGTTGCATTATTGAATGAAGAAACAGAGAAAATGACCTTATCATGTGGGATTGGTCTGGTCCAAATTTGAAGCTTCAGATCTGATAACCATCCCATCCCATCTCCACTTTTCACTTTCTAAACTTTTTTTTTTATCCGTGAAATGTGATTTTAAAAACAAAAAACAGTTATCAAAATATATTTTTTGGTTTTAAATTTTTAAAAACAAAAAATTAAAATCAATTATCGAACGTGTATCGTTTTTATTTTTTAAAACAAAATACCAAAAATAAAAAATTATAAACAAAAAGTAAAATAGTTATAAAATGGGACCTTACGATTATCAAACACCATCTTAGCTATTCTCATATAATCAATCCTACTAAATTTAGATGTCTAATAAATTATAGCTAGTAACAATAAATTGAATTTATAACTTTTTAAATTTTTAAACCTCTTTGACCACTAAATTTATTGGTGATGGTTGACAAAATCTAATTTTATATTGGATCCAGAGAATACTAAGTATTATATTTTATGTTCATTTACAAAAATTGATCTATAGTTTTTTTTCCTTCTAACTTTATTTATATAATTGTTGAGCATCATAAAAATATAGAGTAAAAGAACTCAAGAAAACAAAGAAGGTAAAGGAGATGAACTCCTATGACTACAAGTTGTTGCACCTAGATTTGGTGCATTTTCTATCCAAACTTATGTGTTGATGTTGAAGTGTGAATGATAATAGATTGTTAACTTGAGAGCATGTTTGTTTGTTTG
This sequence comes from Sicyos baderoa, assembly GCA_037832685.1. NCBI lineage: Eukaryota > Viridiplantae > Streptophyta > Magnoliopsida > Cucurbitales > Cucurbitaceae > Sicyos > Sicyos baderoa. The sequence continues at coordinate 25,713 of JBBMEF010001714.1, read as the reverse complement.
TTTTTTTAGAAAATGGTGGAGTGAAAAGAGTTAATGAGAGTTGAGTAGTTAAATACTCATTTAGGGATGTTTTAATATAATGGTTGGAGTAATTAACTACTCGTTTGGAAAATAATATTAATCGTGGTTGAGTAATAAATTTGATGTCATATTTTATGGAGATTTAATGTAGGGTTTGATAGAAACTTTGTTTACTACCAAATACAAATATTCTTATGGAATAGTGGTTACACACTTTTCTTCTAAAAAAACAAAAACAAAATAAAAACAAATATATTTTGAAAGCCTTTACTTTTAATTCTATCGAGAAGATTTGATTGTATGACGATTAATGACACACTAATTCGGTGAACTATTATTCTTATCAACAACTTTAATAAATATTTATTGATAAGTCATTTAATTTTTAATTGAAGAGTATGTTAGAAATACTCATTTTATCCCACATCTCAAAGATGGTTATATGAGATACATTATTTGATATTTATTTAATAATTATTATAGGAACTCAAAAAATATATATAATTGGTATATAATTTTTCAAGTTTAAGTTTGTATAAAATATATTGAGAAATTGATATAAATAGCAATTTTAGGCACATATTATAATTACATTTTTTTTCTTAAAAAAAAAAAGGAATCGATGGCGGTTCGTTGGCCAATGCTGCGACTGATTAAATGTGGTGACGGTGGTGATCAATTATAAAAATTATTAAATATACATTTGGGTTTGGCCAATGCGTCGTTCTTTGCCGTATTTTCATCCGTAGAGATACCCTTCAATAAGTTCTTTTCCACCAGGTCATTTTGGTCCATTCCAATGGCTTGAATTCCATCAATTTTTTGTATCTTAAACTTTTGTCAAATTAATTGGTAAATTTAATGGTATTTATATATAAAATTTGGAATACTTAATAAAAGAGTAATGGTACGAGGTAAATATTGAATTGATTGAAAATTCACTTAAAATTTGATTGATGCCTGATCGAAATGAAGATGAATTAGATGGAATAGAAGGAGAAAGTGGCATTTGATAGAAGATTATTGTCGAAAAAGTTGAAGATTGTGAGCGAACTGATTGAATCTATTAACAATTTTTATTTTTTTTATTTTAACAAAATAAAAACTATGAACGAATTGATTGAAGACTAGACTTATCGATTGAAAAAATTGATTTAAACGTGAACATGTTTATTATTTTTGTAAAGACCGTCCCATTTTCCTATTATATATGATTTTTTTTTTAAATATTGATGAAAAAAATTATTAATGTTTTTTTTTTAAATCCACAAACATATAAATCACCTTTTTATTTAATAGATCAGTTTTTTTATATTAATAAAAATCGAATATATAGTTATATGACCATTTTCGAATATAATGAAAGTTTATCCTCAAACATTTTACAAGATCACACTTATCAACCTTTTTTTTTAAAAGTATTTTCCTTTTCTACTTCTTTTTAAAGTTAAATAACTCACTAAAAACAAATTTAAAATTTTAGAGATTAAATTAATAATTTTTCTTTTGGTTTACTTCAAATACTATTTCGATTTGAGTATCATATAGTTCTTCTTTTTTACTTCTTTTTAAAGTTAAATAATTCACTAATAAATTAAATTTTCCTTATTTGTATATTGAAATAGTTGTATACTCTAAAATAAATATATTCGTATAGTTCTAATTTGAGTATCATAATAAATATGATTTATTTATTTAAATAATGCATTCTATTGTGAAAAATAACTTATATAATTAGTATTAATGATATTACATAATAAAAATAGGGAAATTGTATTAGATAGACCAATTTTATAAAATAATGACAGATTTACGTAAATTTGAAAAAATTTGCATCCATAATCAAATATACAATATAAATAATACTTATTATACTGTATTATGTATTAGTTATTCAGTATAAAAAGTATTACTTTATACCGTATATTTGACTATGATTGCTATTTTTTTAAAAATTTGTCTAGTATTATAAATATTTTATCAATTTGGTCTATTCCTGCAAAAACCCCATAAAAATAATGGGATTAGAAACCTACCCATCATACATTAACATTTATTGATTTTTCCGTATTAATATGTCAATTCATGATTATCTAATATTTGTCATTATTATTTCAAATAACCACAAACTTTTTTTTTTTTTTTTTAAATTATACGTACATTATTTAATGAAAACTATTGAACATATAATCAAATAGTTATGGGTAGAAAATCATAAAATTGTTTCTCCTTTATTTACTAACTTCATACTTGTTAAAAACATTTTATTAGTACAAATTGGGGGAGATTACCACTCTCAAATAATATCAGAGTAAAATATAAATTTCCAATATTGAATATTAAATTTATGATTGTAGAATTGAAATAAATTGTCACGACCGATCTATTAGAATTGGTGGGAGTTGAAGAGAGGCGATGAAATATGGTGCAATATTAAAACGAGAGGCCCGAAATTGTCAGCCTTTGCAATTCACTCTCTTGCGTTTTTGTTTTAGTGTCCTCAACGTAACCTCCCCTTCCCTCCTCTTACCTTATCCTATCCTCTCTATATGTAAGAACCCAACCAATTTCTTTTCTTTATAAGCCCCCTCCACTCTCCAATTTTCTCATTCATTTCCCCCAAAACTTTCTCATATTTTCATGGAGGTCCTTTACAATTGTTATTTCCTCTGAAATTCAGTACTTGCATTTCTCTCTAATTCACAATATGGCCCCCAAGGCTGGAAAAGCTAAGCCCCATAAGCCTAAGGGAGACAAGAAAAAGAAAGAGGAGAAAGGTTTGGGATTTTTTGTTTAATTACTCTGTTTTTCTATTCATTTTAATTTAATTTTAATTTAATTTAATTTGGGGTTGTGTTTTTTGGTTGCTGGGAAATTGGAGAACTGGACATTAATGGAATTTGTGGCTAATGTTTTGAGGTTTATCTTTTTCTTTTTTGTTATTGCCAGTTTTGCCCACTGTTGTTGAACTTACTGTTGAAACTCCCGACGATTTGCAAGTGACCCTTAAGGTAATTTTTCTGGGTTTTTGCTTTTTTTTTTTTTTTTTTTTTTTTTTTTTTTTTTTTTTAATTTTGCAATGTGATTTTGTTCAATCTTTTACTTTTTGTTTCGGACTTATGAACAAACTTCTGAAGGAAATTGTGGATGATGTTTTTTTTTAAAAAAAATAAATAATTAAATAATTAAAATGTGAATGGGTTGGGACACTTTTTTGAAATAAAAAATGGGAAATTATTTTTTGTTTGGAGTTTAATTTATATTTGGTGTCTTATTTTCAAATAAAAAACTTTTTCGTGTGTCATTTTAATAATATATAATTGTAGTCTCTCCAAAAACATTAGTTGTATGATGTAATTTTGATTATGATGTAATTTTGATTAAGATGACAATTAAATTGAATTTTAATATATTAATTAAATTATTTGGTTCCTCAATAAATTGAAAAGAAAAGCAGCAAAAAAGTAAATTCAAAAGACACATCTTGATTATAAATTAGTATAATTGAAATCTTGAGAAAAAAAATGTTTAATTTTAATTATAAGTTTCAAATAAAAACTGCACCTCAATTTATGGATTGAAAATGATTTCTCAATTAAAAAAAAATGAAATGGTTAATGTGAAGTATCATTGGCTTTCACATTTTTTTTTTTTTTTGACTTGAACCAACCAATGTTTCACTATTACTCTCAAATAATATGAAAGTCAAATACCGATTTTTAGATTGTATTGAACTGAATTACTATCAAACAATTAAATTATTACGTCACTAATTCTTTCAAAATATTACTCTATCATATAATATAAAATGTTATTTTAAAATAAATTGATAATAATAGAAGTAACATAACTATTTTAATAAACATCATGAAGTTTCTTCACCTTACGAGTACGAAATATTCAACAACATTAGCCCTACTTAATTATCCAACAAAACTTCTTTGAGATTGAAAGTGTTATCACATACTAGGTATCGATATAATGATTCGAATTAATTTAGATAATCTTATAATGAAGTACGAAATTAGAAAATTAATTTAGATAATCTTATGATGAAGTACGAAATTAGAAGACAGACAGTTGACTACACTACATTCTTCCTATTCATTTCCTCTCCAACATTTTGTGTACTTTTCATTGCTTTCCTTTCAATTGTTACATTTCCATAACCAATTTATTTGAATAAAAACAAAAATGTTTTTAAAGATATTTAAAATGTAGTACCCATATTCATACTATTTTAAATAGTGTTGTTTTTTGTTTGTTAAATGGTAACTCTAAGAATATCTAAAATGTAGTTTACCTTTTATTTTGTGTCTTATAAATTCTTACTTCTTCAATATTATTTAATAAATATAACAGTTCCAACATTTAAACAAATAAAACAATAAATGGGATGAATTTTTAAAACTTTAATCTTTTAAGCCCCGTCTGATAACCATTTGGTTTATTATTTTTAGTTTTTCAAATTTAAGCCTATTCTTTCTCAAATTTCATACAATATGCTCCATTATTCCTACGATTTATCCATATTTCTTTAAGAAAGTAGGGGAATACTAACCAATTTTTATAAACAAAAACAAACTTTGGGAAGCTATTTTTTTTTTTTTTTTAAAGATGGTTGGTCTTCTCCTACTTTCCTAAGGAAGATATATACATGATAGAAATGATGAAACTAGGAAATTTGAGAGAAAATAGACTTAAATTTGAAAAACCCAAAACAATAAATCAAATGGTTATCAAACGAGACCCTAGTAAACAATCATAGATCACTTCATTCTCACTTTTGTTATTAATATATATATATATATATATATATAAATTATTAAGCATAGGTTTTAAGTGCGTAATTAGATATGTCCACCCGACATAGTAAGATATGAGAATTGGGAATGACATTGTATCCCCACCACTAAAACAATCACATACAACTCCCAATTCTTTTAAATTTTTCCTTCTCAATTTTAGAAGTATTTTTTAATAATACTTTTAAATTATAAAAATATATTTAATTTGTAATTAAATAGCTAATTATTAAAGAAAATAAATATTTCTACAAAAAATTATAACTAAAATTTAAATTGATTAAAAAAAAAAAGAAAAAAAAAAGTAAACAGATGAAAATCGAAAAACGGGATGGATAATATATTTTTCATCCACATTTACCTTTGTGCAAATTTTTTATTTTTTTTAACATACATCTCTATGTATAATGTATTAATGAGTTTGAGTTATTTTGTTGAAGCTAAAAAAAAGAGTGAAATTAAATTTGTAGGGAATATCCACGGACAGGATTTTGGATGCGAGAAAGCTCTTGGAAGTACACGTGGAGACATGTCATTTAACGAACTTCTCGTTGACACACGAGGTACGCTTTCTTTTCCGACCCCACTTCGCCCATCGCCGTTCATTTACGATCTTCCATCTACACCGTTGATTATTGCTCTTCGTTCCATTTTGGAAACGGTCGCATTTGATTTTGGTGTGAGTAAATAGTTTTTCTGTCGGGACCGTCCGGACCAGCGTGCACAAGCGCACATCGATTAATGTTATAGGACATACCATTCGACCTTATAATATTTGGATATAAAAAAAAATCATATGTATTAATTTGAATTCATAGATAAGTGGTTACTATGAGATTTGAACCTATCACCTATATTAAATAGTTTTAGAACATATTAAATTGGAACATATTTTCAATCTAAATAGTTTTAAAACATATTTTCAATCTAAAAATCTCTATATTAAATTAGAAATAATAATGAAAATTCACTACTTTTTAATTTTTTTAATTCTACAAAAAAAAAATTAAGGTGATGATTCGGATCTATAAATTAATGGTCATACTAATATCGTTTAATTATCACTTTTATTAAGTAGTAAAATTAGACTTTAGTTTATATGATTTTATAAAATATAAATTATAATCTTCAAATTAAATATATAAAAGTTTTTTTTAGTATACATGAAAATTTACTATTTTCGTATGATATTTAATTGGTTAATAATAGTTTCTCAAAAAAAAAAAAAAAAGTTAACAATTAAAAAAATGAAAATTACTTTTTTAAATTTTATCAAATTATATAAATCAAGTTTTAGTTTTTAAAATTATATCAAATAAATTTTAGTTTTCTTTAAGTTATATGACTCAACTCTAATTTTAAAAAGTGAAAAGTAGCATAGCTCTACTGGCAGTTTGTACAATCTCGTAAACATGAGATTTTTTTATCAAAAAAAAATTTATACACTAAATTTATAATTTACAAAAAAAATAATAATAAAATAAAAGAACCCCGCGCAAAATAGGGCAAAAAATAACGGCTAGAGTATTTTTATTTATGAATTTTCAGGTGCGAGGCTGTAGACTAAAAGACTCGGTGGACATCATCTCTCTAAAACCCAGCCACGTCACAATCGTCCAAGGTAAACCTGACCCCACACTTAAAAAAAAATAATCAACGGACCAAAATTCCGTACTTGGATCCGCTATCGTACATATTGCCGCACCGTATTTTTTCCTCCCCTTCTCCCAAACCAACTTTTCAATGTTGGTATTTTTGCAGAGGACTACACAGAAGAACTCGCCGTCGCACACATCCGGCGACTGCTCGACATCGTCGCTTGCACCACCGCATTCGGCGGAGCCTCCGGTTCTCCCAAGTCTGCGGCTCGAACCAGCCCCAAGGATTCCGGTCCCAAAGACGTTGGCTCGAAAGAATCTTGTTTGGCCGAGTATGAGGCTGCCGTACACAGTCCCGACTGCGGCGGCGACCAGAGTTCTAAACCTAAATCGGCCGGAACCGGCGACAAGAAGGTGGTCGCAGGCTCTGGCGGTGCGGTTCAGAGTCTCGGACATGAGGTTAAGGGTTTCAGAAACCTGGACGGTTCGGAGAAAGCCGATGGCTCCGTTTCGATGTGCCCGCCGCCGCGTCTTGGCCAGTTTTATGAGTTCTTTTCCTTCTCTCATCTGACATCGCCTCTTCAATGTGAGTTATCTCTTCGTTTCTTATACGCAATGGCTTTCGTGGAAATGGAATCGATGCTTCGTGCTTTTATCTTTTGTTCTTTAAATTGTGTCTTCTTTTTTGAATTTCTGTGTTTCATTTTGTTTCATTTCTACAACCTTTGTTGTATTAGAGAAAAACTAGGGTAGGGGGATTATTTTGAGTGATCATAAATGCCGGGTTATTTTGATTTATGAAGCACGCACACTTTAAAATAGAGAAAGAATCTGTGTCGTATCGGACACACATACCTTTCTTATAAACATGTGTGGTCTTTAGGTCCAAATGTTAAAAGCTCGTATCCGAAATAATTAATATTGTAGTTAACTAAATAATAAAAAAAGTCAAAGTCATATCTCTCATTCATCACAAAAAAACCAACCACCTTTCCCTCTTCACTTCATGAAAAAAAAAAGGTCTTCATCTTCTAAAATACTCATTTGCCGTCGCGTCACCTCCCACGAGGCATGCCAAACCAATGTTTTTTGTAAATAACTTGACATCATATGCTTTTTAGTAGAGTACATTTAGTATTTTATGCTAAATCTACATATTTACTAAAAAAAACTAACGCATCCGTATTTTAGTTTTTTAAAAAATGGCATATCGCCGTGTCCTGTCATGTTTGTATCCGATGTCCCATGTCCGTGTCCGTGCTTCATATTGAATATTAGAAATTTGAGTTTTAGTAATAACTCGTTTGTATGTAATTATTTGTAGAGGGGTTGATAACTCGTTTGGATGATGGTTTAGATGGATTGTAGACAATAGCTCTTTCGAATATGGTTAGGAATGAGTGATTATTTTGAGCGATTAGAAATAAGTGATTAGAAATGAATTATTAGAAATAAATTATTAGTTTGAGGAGTTAGAAATGAGTGATAAAAATGAGCGATTAGAAATGAATGATTATTTTGAGTAATCACAACAGCTCACTTAGATTTCATTGTTCGAAGAGTTGTAAAAATTCATTTGTCATAACTCGTTAATTATGTCAAACAAACACCCACATAGGCTATGGCATTGTGAACTCATTCCGTTTCAGATCTTTTTCTTAAGTTTCGTGTGTGCATTAGGAAAACTTGTGGTTGGATTATGAGATAGATACTTGACTTGATGGAAGTTTCTAATTGAGAAAAGCTGAAATTATGGTTTGGATTGTTTTCTCAATTAGTTTTTTTTCTTGCAGACATTCGGAGATCAAGTCGCCCATTTCTTGTGGATAAAACAGAAGACGATTACTTTCAGATTGATGTGAGTTATTGGTTAGTCATTCTTATATCGATTGTGGGAACTGCCTTCTAATAATGTATATGTATTATTGTATCTCAAGGTTCGTGTTTGCAATGGAAAACCAACGACAATTGTTGCTTCAAGAAAAGGGTTCTACCCTGCTGGGAAACATCTTCTTCTTAACCATTCATTGGTGGGTCTGTTGCAGCAGACAAGCAGAGCGTTTGATGCTGTAAGCATTTTTCACCTTATTTATGTCAAATCTTTCAATGTTTCATTCATTGTTGAAGTATACAACCTTTTTTGTAGGCATACAGAGCTCTTATGAAAGCCTTTACTGACCACAACAAAGTAAGTATATTTGACATATATAACATTAGGATCTGATACATTCTGAGCCTTATCATTATTAAGGAATAATATAGGGTAGGTTAGCAATTACTTAGGGTGTGTTTGGGGCACCAATTCGGTTATGATAGACGGAGGATTATGATAAACAGTGAGATCATAAACTGTGTTTGAGGGATATGTTATTATAACAGGGGTTATGATAATGGTGTTTGAGGGCTGGTTATTGTAACAAAAGTAATATATGTAAGGTTTAGATAAACGGGCACGTAGATTTAGATAAACGGACACGCAGGTTTAGATAATCACCGACTATAATAAACGGTGGGACAAACATGAGTTAGGTTATTATAACCAACTTGGTCGTTTACATAAACGGGGGCCCAAACACACCCTTAGGGAGTAAGTTAGAGTTTTGTTATAAATAGAGAGAGTTGGGTAGTGATTTAAGAATCCAAATATTGAGTGAATTATTGTAGGGCTCAAGAGATTCTCTTGAGAGGGGAGGTTCTAAGACCTTTCAAATTTTGACTTATCTTATATTCTTTTACTTTTGATATTAATCTAGATCCTGGTTCATATCAGAATCTTGGCGAAGATAATGCCATACTGACTCTATTTCATTGCAGTTTGGGAACCTACCTTACGGTTTTCGGGCGAATACGTGGGTGGTTCCTCCTGTTGTTGCAGAAACCCCATCTGCTTTCCCCCAACTTCCTGTGGAAGATGAGAATTGGGGAGGAAACGGGGGAGGGCAAGGAAGGGATGGCAAGCATAATCTCAGGCAATGGGCAAAAGAGTTTGCAATTCTGGTAGCAATGCCTTGCAAAACTGCAGAGGAGAGGCAAATCCGTGATAGAAAAGCATTTCTGCTGCACAGTTTATTTGTCGACGTTTCTGTCTTTAAAGCAGTTGAAGTGATCAACCACCTTATCGAGACTAGTCAATTTTCCGCGAGCGACTCAAACGGTTTGGTATCCCACGAGGAAGTTGTCGGAGATCTAATCGTCAAGGTAACAAGAGATGTACAAGATGCAAGCGTAAAGTTGGACCGTAAAAACGATGGGAGTTTGGTTCTTGGGGTCCTGGCTGAGGATCTTTCTCAGAGAAATTTACTTAAAGGCATAACTGCTGATGAGAGTGCTACTGTCCATGTAAGCAATATTGGCTAAAGGGAATTTTTGATAAGATATGTTATTTCAATTTCAAGTTGTTTTGATTGTTTTTTTTTTTAACCTGTTGATTTAGGATACTTCCACCTTAGGCGTTGTGGTCATTAGACATTGTGGCTACACAGCTATTGTGAAAGTTGCAACGCTGGTGAATTGGGAAGGAAATCCCATTCCTCAGGACATTGACATTGAAAATCAACCTGAAGGAGGAGCCAATGCTCTAAATGTTAATAGGTATTTTCTTTTCTTTTTGCTAAAATACCATTTTGTTCTCTCAACTTTGAGATTTGTTCCATTTTAATCCTTGAACTTTCAAATGTCCAATTTTAGTACCTGAACTTTGACGTCAGTTCAATTTTAGTTTATAAATTGTCAAAAGTTTTATTTTAGTCCCTAAATTTTGAGATTTGTTCCGTGAAATCGCAAAAAACTTAAACTTGGTCCCTATATTTTTTTTGTTTATTTATCTTTAAAAAAATTACACTATACCCTATAAATTTTAGAAATATGTTCATATTTTGTTTTTGTATTAAAATTATTAACATTATGTAACCAATTTCAATTAATATTAATTTCAAATTTACTTTAGGGATTCATATTACTTTTTTTATTTTGTAAGTACGTGGATTAAAATTAAAATTTTGAAAGTTCAGTGACTAAAATGAAACAAACATCAAATTTCAGTGACTGAAATTGGACTTTTGAAAGAATTAAAATGGAATAAATCTCAACTTTTGAAAGAATTAAAATGGAATAAATCTCAAAATTAAGGATCTAAAATTGAATTTTTGAAACCTTATTCCAAGACTAAAATTAAAAATTTGAAAATTCAAAGACTAATATCATGAACAAATCTCAAAATTCAGGGACGAAAATACTATTTTACCTAATTTAAAAAAAAAAAAAATCTTCAAAGTATGGCATTGGAGTGTAATGCAACAATCTTTAAATGCTTGGAGTAAATTTTTATTACTTTGGTAACAGGTTTTTATTACTTACTAATATTTGGATTATTTTAAATTTTCATTTAGCTTGAGAATGCTGCTGCACAAGTCATTCACACCTCAAGCATCAAATACAAATAGTTCCAATCGGTCACAAAGCACAGAGGTTGATAGTTTACAATATTCAAGGAATGTGGTAAGGGAAGTAATGGAGGAAAGTTTGTTAAGGCTGCAGGAAGAACCTGCCAAGAACTCTAGGCCAATTAGGTGGGAGTTAGGTGCATGTTGGGTTCAGCATTTGCAAAATCAGGCTTCAGGAAAAACTGAGCCTAAGAAAACAGAAGAGACCAAGCTAGAGCCAGTTGTGAAGGGTCTTGGAAAACAAGGTGGACTTCTGAAGGAGATTAAGAAAAAAACAGATCTTGGAACTGGTAAAGTGGAAGTTGATCCCTCTAATCAGAAGGAATTGGAGAAAAAAGATGAGGATAATAAAGAACAGATGTGGAAAACATTGCTTCCTGAATCTGCATATTTGCGACTCAAGGAATCAGAAACCGGTCTGCATAAAAAGGTTTTTCTTCATCTTCTTTTTCTTATTTTAATTTCAACAAGCAAACCATTTCAGTTTTTATTGTCTTCAATCAGTTTCACTTTACTGTTTTCAATCAGTTTAACTGATTGACTTCCATCAGTTTAACCTGATTGAAGCTATCGGTTTGTAGGTTGAAATGTCACAAATGAGTGAAATATTCTTCCCAATTTTTGCTATATTTTTTAATTCATGAAAAATCTCCTTTAATATAATTCTTATGATTTAGATTTTGACTTAATATTGGTTATGGATTTTCCTGGCAGACACCTGAGGAGTTGATTGATATGGCTCATAAGTACTATGCTGATACTGCCCTTCCGAAGCTGGTTAGATTGTAAATAATCAGATTTTTTGGTAGTTCTTATATTTTGTGCTGAAGAGGTTTAATTTATACAACCTCAATTATAACAGGTTGCAGATTTTGGATCCCTTGAACTCTCACCCGTTGATGGAAGGACACTGACAGATTTCATGCATACCCGGGGGTTGCAAATGTCTTCATTGGGGCGAGTGGTAATTGCTCTATTTTATTTTAGAGTAAATTATAAGTTTGGTTTAAAAAACTAGAACTTAGTTCATATGATTGAAAAAAAAATCTTACAATTTAGTCTCTGTAGTTTAAAAAATTTGAATTTAGCCTCTATAGTTTAATAAAATCTGAAAAATAGTCCTTGTCATTCCTAATTGTTAGGGAATTGAGTATGTGGAAGTTAGTTACTCATGTGTCAATGATGATTGTGTTTGTTAGGTGATGGATGGTACATAAAAATCACATCATTTATGCATAGATAACAAACTTCCACGTATTTAAGCTGACAACAATTCCAAACGACACGGACTAAATTTTTACTTTCTTCTAACCATAGGGATTCAATTGATCTAGTTTTTGAAACTATAGACTAAACTCTAACTTTCGTCCAACTATATGTACTAAATTCTAATTTTTAAAACTATAGGATATACCCTTTCTTTTCTGATATCTTTCTTGCTGTTTTAGATCCCTTTTTCTTCATGGACAATGCCCAAAAAATATAGTATTCTTGGTGAATGATGGGATTTGAAATGATATAGGTGGCTGGAATAGTTCCTTCTAAGCTTATTTTCCTTGCTTTATTATAGGTTGAACTTGCAGATAAGCTTCCGCATGTGCAATCTTTATGCATACACGAAATGATAGTCCGGGCTTATAAACACATATTACAAGCAGTTATAGCTGCGGTCAATGTTTCCGACTTGGCCACATCGATATCGTCTTGTCTAAATGTGCTGTTGGGAACACCTTCGGTCGAAGATGAAGCCGACCGGACCGATGATTGTAATTTGAAATGGAAGTGGGTGGAGACATTCCTTCTCAAAAGATTTGGATGGCAATGGAAATATGATGGCACTCAAGATCTCAGAAAGTACGCCATCCTTCGAGGATTATGCCATAAGGTTGGGCTAGAGCTTGTTCCTAGAGATTACAATATGGACAGTGCTTCACCTTTCAAAAAATCAGATGTTATAAGCACGGTGCCTGTGTACAAGGTTGGGGTACTCAAAATTTCACATCATGGACTGAATTATATTAGAATTTTGTGTTGTGTTGTGTTGACAAATGACAATGTTGATTCCTTTTTGCTACAGCATGTTGCTTGTTCGTCAGCAGATGGGCGTACATTGTTGGAATCTTCCAAAACTTCCTTGGACAAAGGGAAATTGGAGGATGCTGTTAATTATGGTACAAAGGTGAGCCATTTCGGTTAAATCAATGTCAATGATTGAAGTCATTAAACTTAAAAATGTTAGTTTTAGCCGAACGGGTTGGTGACGCAATTGGTATCTTGTTTGGTATTTGTTGGTTGATATAATTAAAATTACCCCAATCCATCAGCTTAGACTTTTGGATTGATTGGTGGTTTAACACAACTCAACATGGTATCAGAGCAGGAGGTCATGGGTTCGAATCTCTGCCAAGTCGTTTCCTCCCCAATTAAAATTAAATTCCATGAGGGGGAGTGTTGGTTGATATAATTAAAATTACCCCAATCCATTAGCTTAGGCTTTTGGATTGATTGGTGGTTTAACACAACTCAACAGTATTAAACCATTTCAACAACTCCACGGTCACGAGTTCGATCCATGAAATCGGTATCGCTCTCGTTTTGTAATTTCTTCATTCTCTTTTTTTCAGCTTCATTTTGTTTTCCTTCATTTTTCTTCAGGCAAAGAATAGTTAAATTTCAACTTTCATTGACTTCAATATTGTTTCACTTGATTGAAGTCATCCGTTTGTGAGCTGAAAATTTTGGAGTGAAGCAGATTGCATTTTACACGCGTGAACATTTTTATCTTTTTACCATGCATCTCTAATTTTGTTATATATGAAATTTTTCTTAAATTTTGACATTCATACAATTTGTTTGTTTGTTTTTTTCTATTTTGTATTATTCTTGAAAAATCCATTAAATTTTGAAGGCACTCTCGAAACTTGTATCTGTCTGCGGTCCATACCATCGAATGACTGCTGGAGCATATAGTCTTCTAGCCGTTGTACTCTATCATACAGGGGATTTTAATCAGGTATTTACTCTATCACAAATGTATTTCATACAAATACTTAAAGACCAAGACCAAGTATTAAACACTATATATCTCTACTTAGGCAACAATATATCAGCAAAAAGCATTGGATATTAATGAGAGAGAGCTTGGACTTGACCACCCTGATACAATGAAAAGTTATGGAGATCTAGCAGTTTTCTATTATCGACTTCAGCACACCGAACTGGCGTTGAAGTACGTTAACCGAGCTCTGTACCTTTTGCACCTGACTTGTGGACCTTCTCATCCAAACACAGCAGCTACCTACATCAACGTAGCAATGATGGAAGAAGGTTTAGGAAATGTGCATGTTGCCTTAAGGTACCTCCATGAGGCTTTAAAGTGCAACCAGAGACTTCTAGGGGCTGATCATATACAGGCAAATATTTCTCTTTTTCTCTCATCAAATGCTTGTGTTTATAATCATACATATTTAGTAATCATTTTGTTTATACAGACTGCTGCAAGCTACCATGCCATAGCGATTGCTCTTTCTTTAATGGAAGCGTACTCGCTAAGCGTCCAGCATGAGCAAACTACTCTGCAAATACTACAGGCCAAGCTTGGATCCGAGGACTTGCGTACTCAGGTTAGATGCGAAGTCTAAAGCGCAGCTATATATATTTGCTATACCTGTAAGCCATCATTAACTTAGAGAAAACTTAAGTGGCGCAGGATGCAGCTGCTTGGCTTGAGTACTTTGAATCAAAGGCCTTGGAGCAGCAGGAAGCTGCTAGGAATGGCACCCCTAAGCCAGATGCTTCCATCTCCAGTAAAGGTCATTTGAGGTATTATGCCATGCCAACTATAGAATTCATTGCTATTAATTCTCACCTTGCCTTGCCTTGCCTTTATATGTTGCATCATATTTTAGGAGATTTCAGTTGAATAACTATGTTGTTTTCCTTGGAAATTTGGAATGGAAGGGGTGAATGTGATTTCGTTTCGATTCCTATTCCTATTCGTTTCGATTCCTTGAATGTAACCAGTGTTTTCTTCCTTTCATGAAGTGTGTCAGACCTCCTTGATTATATAGCCCCCGATGCAGATTTAAAAGCCAGAGATGCTCAGAGGAAGGCTCGTGCAAAGGTTCAATCATTTTTCACAAAAAATATGAATTTGAAATCATGATTCAAACAAAAGCCTTACATATCTCTATTTATTTTATATAGGATTAGCACAACTGATGACATTTACCAATAATTTATCCCACATCATTTTCTCATTGTTGAAACACTGTTTCCCTTTCTTTTTTTAACAGATCAAAGGAAAATCAGGCCAGTACCCAGAAACAGGCACTGAAGAATTCCAGAAAGATGAAGATTTATCGCCAAATTACTCTGCCATAGAGAGTCCAAGTGATAAAGAAAACAAATCTCAAGAAGCCACTTTGGAGGAGCGTGTAACCGAAAAACCCGACACAGTTCTGTTTGAAGTTATGAAGCTTAATGAAAATTTTGACCAAGTGCAAGACGAGGCCACAGATGGTGGTTGGCAAGAGGCTGTTCCTAAAGGCCGTTCTATTTCAGGCCGCAAGTCGACAGGTTCGAAGAGACCGAGCTTGGCAAAATTGAACACCAATTTCATAAATGGATCCCAACCATCAAGATATAAAGGAAAGCCTAATAGCAGCTTTGTATCGCCTCGAACCAGCCCGAGTGAACCTACTGGTTCGATTGGCTCATCGATTCCTGTTCCACAGAAAATGACCAAGAGTGGAAGTTTCAGCTCTTCTAAGCCTAGTAGTATGGAAAAGCAATCTGACCCCAAATCAGCTCCATGTTCTCCTGCCTTACCTGATCAAGTTGCAAAATCTGCATCTCTAGCTGCTTCAGGAAAACTTTTCTCATACAAAGAAGTTGCATTGGCTCCACCAGGAACTATTGTAAAGGCAAAAGGACCTATTCATGTTGAAGTGACTTCACAAGAAAACCAGGAGAAAGCTACAACTGAGCTGACAATTGGTGAAGTGGGTATTGTAAAAGATGAGATAATTGTTGAAGAACAAAAAGTTGAAGATCTTGTCATTGAGATTACAGACACTGACAAAGAAAAAGAAGCAGGTATTTCATCTATGCCTGTTTCCCCAGAAAGTGATTGTACTTCATGTGAAGAAAACTCATCTGTTTCAAAAGAAAATGATTTACCAGTTGACAATGTTGATGTTAAGCCAGTACTAACTGAAGTAGAAAAGCAAGAAGTGGGAGTTGCTAAGGAGACAACTAAGAAACTTTCTGCTACTGCACCTCCTTTCAATCCATCTACAATTCCTGTATTTGGCTCAGTTTCAGGTCCAGAATTCAAAGACCATGGAGGGATTTTGCCCCCACCTATAAATATTCCTCCCATGCTTATGGTTAACCCGATGCGCAGATCACCACACCAGTCAGCAACAGCTAGGGTCCCCTACGGTCCACGGTTATCTGGTGGCTACAACAGATCCGGTAATCGGATTCCACGGAATAAACAAAATGCACAAAATAGTGATCATGTTGCAGATGGGAATCTCTTCAATGCTCCTAGAATTATGAATCCTCATGCAGTTGAGTATGTACCAGCCCAGCCTTGGGTTCCAAATGGCTATCCAGTATCTCCAAATGCATATTTGGCTTCTCCAAATGGTTTTCCATTTCCCCCGAATGGTATCCTGCTGTCCCCAACTGGTTATCCTGTACCAGTTAGTGGTATTCCGGTTACTCCAAATGGGTTTCCGGAATCACCATTGAGTCCAGCAGATGCGTCGCCAACGGGTTTAGATGTTGATTCTGAAATAAAAAACGAGGCGGAAGATGTACCAAGTAATGGCATGACTGATTCAGTAACAAATGTTGAATGTGAGAATCAACAACAAATAGAGCAAAAGCCACATGTTCAATCTGTAGATACTGATCACTCGCATTCTGACGTTCAAGAAAAGCTCATCGACACTACTCCAGTGGCTGCTGGCAATTGTGCTGCAACAAAAGAAATTTGCTCGGACACGGTTGTGGAGGAAAAATCCGGCAAGTGCTGGGGAGATTACAGTGACAATGAAGCTGAGATTGTTGAGGTATCTAGTTGAAGGAGAATCACCAGTTTTGCATTACCTCTGATAATTTTGTTCACGGTGCAGAGCATTACAAGCAAGGAACAATTTCGTTAGCATTCATGTTTGTTTGTCTCAGTTCCTTATCTGTAAATTCCTCTCCTCGACTTCGACCATTATGTCAACCGAAAAATGGAAGCTCAGATGGTTTATACTTCGCAGATCATTACTGGACTGGTAGCTCAGCTGCATGGAAGAGCCTGCTTGTTGTAGTGAAATCAATCTTCTGTGGGCAACTTAAATTCTTTTACATATGATCAGAAGAGAAGCTACTCTGAGCTGGTTGGATATCGACCTTCTAACGGACCAATTATTCAAAATTGATCAAGACATCTGGTTTTTACGACCTATGTTTGAGGAACATTAGATGTTCGAGTCAGTTTAGTTTAGCATTCAAGTATTCTTTTTTAAGACTTTCTATTGTTGAACCTTCAATCTCTTCGACTTCATGAACACGAGTTTGTCAAATAAGCCTTGAGTAATTTTGAAGTTGATATGAACTAGTTTCTTTGAAGCATTTTGTGTATAAGTGATTTTTTTTTTATAAAATGAGATGTTGGGTCTTACATTTTCGAGAGCAAAACAATCATTTTCAAGCAAATGACATGGTACATGTACTTCCTGCACATCTCTAGTTGAAGTGTTACAGTTGTTTAGTTAACATCAATACACATATTTGGGGACAATTGATATGTCACAGAAACCCGCTCCCGACCTACATGGTGGTTGTTTAGCCATCAAGCGATATCTAAGAGCTGCAGGCGGGTAAACTCCGTCGAAAATTGATAATTAACAATGTTGCTGCACTATGAGCCAGTGCTGCCAGAACAACAAATACATGAAAAATCTGGTGGCTGTGCCCAGCAATGTCGAATGAACCGGGTTTCCATCGTTCTGGTATCCGACTTACATAGAATCCAGCTCCTGCAGCATATAGAACAGCCATGGCAAGCTCATACCAGAAGGCGAGATAAATATCTGGGTGTCCCCAGTAGAGAGCAACAGCATGCGTGGCGGGAATTATTCCTGAGAAGCCCATGATGAGAAATAAGGAGGCTCTGAAGACTCGAAACCGAGGGGCCGAGAGAGCAGGCGCAAGTAGAGTAACAATGGCAGCTACACCGAGCACCGATATCGAAGTAAGATAGAACAACCTAGGAAAATTGTTGCAGAGAAAGGCGTAATAAATTGGAGCAAAGAAGGATCCGACTATCATTAACGAAATTCCTGCGTAATCCAAGCGCCAGAAGAAAAGGTTGAAGCGTTTGGAATGGCAGGCAAAGAGATGGGAGAGGCTGCTACAAACCAAGCAACCCATGGCTCCAGCTAAGAAAACAAACCATGGCCATCTTGGTAAGTCTGTTTCTTTATCCGCTCTATCTACTGAGAAAACTGATGATTGTGATATGTGTCTGGTTTCCTGCAAATAAAACGAACAAAAAATCATCATATTTTCTATTGGTTGATATAGTTAAATTTACCCAAATCCATGATCTTAAACTTTTGAATTGATTGGTGATTTAACATAATTCAACATGGTATCACAACAAGAAGTCCTGACTTCGAGTTGACGCCAAGTAATTCAATACTTTCAGGTAATCTACTCGATTTCTCACTTCCAAATTGCATCGCTCATACCATTATGGAGTGGCTCAATTGGTCAAAGAAGGTCTTGGGGTATATAAGTTGATGGGTTCAATCTATGGTTGCTACTTACTTTGAAATTAATTTCCTACGAGTTTCCTTGACATCCAAAAGTTGTAGGGTCAAGTCCCGTGACATTAGTCGAGGTGTACGAAAGCTGGCCCGAACAGTCACATATATAAAAAAAAACAAAATTGAATCCCCCATGATCAAGTACATTATCAGTGAACAAAAATATTCCACTCAACCAAAATAATTTTATTGATGTATCAAATTATAAAAGATCTCTCTAGATCGAAAAGGAAGTTAGAATAACTAACATCGTGGATCATTTTGGCGTCACAAACAGATGTCTTTATCAATGAACAGAAGAAAAAAAGATTGCTACTTTTTCAAATGGGAATCAGAAATATTCTTGTTTGGGTTGAGAATCCAATTTCAGATTAAAAAATGAGGTAATAATCCAGCAAATCAACACAAGAAAATAGAGATATACAATCAAATAATCCACTCCCTAACAATCCCAAAACGTGCAGACTTCTCTTTTCTTGTGGCACAATTGACATAAAAAATATTCACTATACAGCTCAGAGTGAGTTTGCACGGCTCCACCAAATATTTCATTAGCACATGAATTTCAATATGATTTTATTAAATCCAACACTCTTCCATTATTCAATTCTTTGATGCCTTCTCTCCAATTCCTTTCGCTAGTTTTCTTTTAACAATCGAAAAATCGGACTTTCGCTTCACTGTACTTAGGTAACCACATTCATTCCTAAATCAGACACCAAGAAATATCAAAAGAATGGAGACAGGAGAGGTGTCTACAAATTTATTTTTCATTCCCCATTCCTCTTTGTAATTCATTATTGTGAAGCCATATTTAATTTTACAGATCATCAAAATAAATGAAAAAAAATAATTGAAAAGGATAAATGGAAATTGATTGCAATAATTCAAAAACCAAAAGCTTACTGGAACAAAGCTATCGGAGCCGTTGACGTCCTTTTCCAGACCAGCACTTGTCCAAAACGGCACCATAACTGAAGCTCTGGACCATAAACAAAATTACTCATCCTAATCAAAATTAAATCGATTCAATCCCTAAATTTCACAATAATCAAGGTTAAATCAAATCATTCGGCGATTAGTTTCTCGAACCTGGAGAAATTAGCGAGCAGAAAACCTCCGAGCTCCGTCCCTTCCATCAGCGTCATCACAGTCAATGCTCCGAACATCAAAAACCCTACCAAATGTCTGCACAAATCAGAATCCAGAAACGATTCAGAAAACACAAATACACAAATCGGCGACGATTGACGAAAACCTAGAAGAAATTAGGGGAGTTTGGGAAGGGCATTTACGTCCAGATGTTGAGAGTTTCATTGTGCCATGAAAATAAACTGTAGAGCGCGTCTTTGAGCGGCCATTCGCACCGGTAATGGTCGAGTATATACTCGTTGTCTTTGAGATACTCCGGCAAGTCCTTGTACTTCATCAATCGCCTTTGAAACGACCTCGTTTCGTTCTTCCTCTTCGTCGTCTTCTTCTCCGGATGGCGTCGCCGATCGTCGTCGCATTTGCTCTCTCCTCTTGTGCGACAGCCGTTCATGATTTCCGTTCCGTTGGATCTAACTTCCAGTTCCTGGGAATTTCTGGCGGATTTTGGCCGGATCCACGCTCTCCGGCAGTTAACGGGAAGACTGGTTTAAAACCCCCCGATATTTCCTCTGTTTTTATAAGCATTCACGATTTCGTTTTTTAAAAATAAAAAATAAAATAAATAACGATTTCGTTTAACCAACTAATTTCTTTTCGGGCTGTTTGTCATATTTGAGATTTAGTTTGAAAAGTTACATGAAACCGTTATTTTAAATAGTTAAAAATTAAAAATTGGAGTTAAATACTCATTTGAATGAAATTTTTGTATAAAATAATTAAATTTAAAATTTTGTTTGAATATAAATTTAAAATAAGTTAAAAAATAATAATTAAAAGGGAGGAATTAAAAATATATTATTTTGATCAATTTAAAATAAATAGTGAGAAAAAGAAAAAAAAATATTTCTTTGTGAAATATAAAATACGTGTCAGGGCAAGGATGTTGTGTGCACATGCTACTATTTCTTATGAAATGCGAACCCTAACGTATATTTGTCACCACAAATTATATTTTTTTAATAATGTTCAAACAAAATATTTGTGCATCTCATCTTTCTTTTTTTTTACTTTATATTTGTTATAAAAAAACTAACTTTCTTTTTTTTAATTTTATATTTATTATAAAAGAAAAAAGAAGTTATGTGGCTCCACATAAAGACATCACGATAGCAGGTAAATATTTCACTTTTAAAAAATAATATTATAATTTTAAAAAAAGTTAAAGAAATTTAGAACAAAATTATAATTTAATCTTTTGTGATTTCAAAAAGTAGAATTTAGTTCTTATAATTTAAAGAAATTTAGAAACTAGTCTTTATGATTTGAATAAAGTTAGAATTTAAATTTATAATTAAAAAAAAATTAGAATTTAGTCCATATAATTTTATATAAAATTTAAATATAAATTTAGTTGTGCATAATTAAATACATTGAAGTTTATTATTCACGCATAAACGATATGATTTTTTTTTTTTGTTAGTCCATATTATTCACACATAAACGATATAATTTTTTTTTGTTAAAAAACGACAAAGACTAATTTTTTAGGTTAAATATTTCTTTAAGCTATAAGAACTAAATTCTAGTTTTTGTAATTATAAAAACTAAATTTTATATCTCTTCTCACTATAAAAAACTCTAATTTTTAAAATGATTAAAATCTAACTTCCTTTGAATCATACAATGAAACTTATATTTTACCCATGCAAATGAATAATAAAATAGAATGTTTGAATTTTAAAACTTGTTATTCTAAATTACAATAAATTAATATAGAATAATATGAGATTCTACTTTAAAATCAATTGGCAACGAGGGATTAACCCATATCTCTTAAATATGTTGAAGAACCTCACTTTTGCAATGTGGGACAATTGCCACAAAATGAATATCTCCAACAAAATCAATCATATTAAATAAATTTAAAAATAAGTTAGTTATAAAATAAGGTATCAATAGTCCATGAAAAGAGTAGTTGATTATCTTGTTTAGTATTTTAATAATTTGACAGTTATTTAAAAATATATATTTGTTTCTCATATTATTTTAGAACAATTACATTTTTTGGAGAAGATTTGTGATCCTCGGTACCTCAATTTATACTAAAAAAAAAAAAAAGTCGATGAAATAAAATAAATGGATAATATTCAGATTATTGGGCATTGACGTTTATTTATTTAGGTGAGAGTAGATGAAAACGGGTGCTTCTGATCAACTCCCATTTGCCTTTTTCTTATGAATGTTTGTCAGAGCTTAACCATTGTAATGTGTTGTTCATGCAATTTCTTTTTTTTTATAAATATTTCATGCAATTGTTTTTTGGGAATTGAAATTTGAATTTATGTTGCAGCTGCATTGTTCTTATATACCAAGCATTTATTTTTCCAAAAAATAAAATATTAAAGTTTCTAACTTCAAAAAAAAAAAAAAACATATATATATATATATCATTACATGTACATCATCGGTCTCTTTTTTTAATACAAAGTAGGAGAGGGAGACTAGCAAATAGGCTCGAATTCGTGACCGTGGAGTTGAAATGAATTGACATCATACAAGATAATCAACTGCGTAACCAACTCATTCGGTCCGTCAATCTCATTTAACTACAATTATAACATTTTTTAAGTATATGAAGACTTTGGAGATTCAGTATAATGTTTAGAGGTCGAGAGACAATGATAGCAATAGAGAGAAATTTCCCATAATCAACAACAGTTAACTTGTATAAAATAATATCATAAATTATAAAATTTACTAAAATAATTATTATATACAATTTAGAACTTAAAGCACATACAAAATGACGTTAATAACTATACATAATTACATTAGTGGTTAACAAAGTACTCGTACTTTGTTTATCATCTATAAATAATTTTGAGGATGCATGTAGAATAAAATTTACAATCAATAATACTGTTTTTAAAAGAATGGCATTGTCTCATTAAAATGATTAAAATAATCGCGTTTCAATCAATTCAATTTAATAATCTTCAATTAATTCAATTAATAGTTTCAATCAGGTCTGTGAGCATTCAATCAATTTATTGGTAGCATCAATTATGAGAACAATTGAGAGGGAAAAAAAAACTTTACTTAAATTTGCTATACATGTAATTTTTTCTTTTTAAATATTATAATTATAAATGACAACAATAAATAAAATAATAATAATAATTTTGGAACAATTTCCCAATAATTTTAATATTTATGTTTTTTAGACTCGTATTTATGTATTTACATCACTTAGCAAATGCACTTAAAAATTTTAATTCTCGGGCTCTAATATTTTTATAATAAAAAAAATGGACGACAAAAAAATTGCCATAATTATGTTTAAAATAGATTGTGAATCTATGAAGATTTTTCAAAATTCACAACTATTTTTCAAGTTACGTGTTAAAAAAAAATTATCTAAAAAATATGTGAGATATTTATCTATTAGAAATTTTAAAATTTTAAAATCGATTAAATATTTTAATGAAGTAGTTGAGATTAACATTTTAATGAAGTAGAGTCCTATAATAAATGTTGTAAAGTTTATATATCTAATATAAACTTTTAAGAGTTTATATTACTTGATGGAATGGAAAACACTATTTACTATATTAAACTAAAAATAAAGACGTGATGACTTGTGTTTATAGAGTATTGAAAATTAAGTAGTCTTGTAGGGTTAGTACCTTTATTTGATTTGGAAGGCTTGCTTCAATTGATCAGTTAACCAAAAATATAATTTAGAGATCATTTGTAACCTTGTAATTTATTTAAAATTTTGAATTTTTTCTTATCAATCGCTAATATAACATTAAATTTAAAAAATTCAAAACATATAACAACTAGGAAATTTGTTATGTATACCAACTTTTCGATCCTCTATTAGAATTATACCTCATTTTTATCAAAAATTCGTTTATACCAAAGTTTTGAGTGATTGAACCCAATGAATAACTAGTGATTGAACTCAATCAGTTTGTTGTTCAATCACTAGTTAGTTGAGCTCAATCACTAGTTATTGATTGAGTTCGATTGAGTTCAATCACTCAGAATTTTGGTATATGTACAATTATTTTGTGTTATAGATGCAATTTTTTAGCTCATTTTTAAAATCCCCTAACAATTAATAGTGCAACTAATGGAAAAAAAATTATAAAATTTTTATAGTCAAAGATATTTTTGAAACTTTTTAAAGTTGATGGGCATTTTTTAAACAAAATTTTAATGATTTCCATCAAAGTCTAACGATAATGGTATTTCTGAAATATTGAGACATATTCCCTAACCCTATGACATTTGAATGTCAAAAAAATTTGTAAGAAATTAATTTTTAAACAGATAGTCATTATGAACTCATCACTTTATGCACCTCAAAATCTTTTTTGACCAATTGAGTTATGATATTTAAATCCAATTTATCACATGAGTTTTTTCATTTAAACACTCCATTGAAATCGTGTGCTTTTCTAAACCTCTTTTTCATTCTTTTCCTAACAAAGATTAATTGGCTACGATTAGTATAAAGTGCTTATTGAATGTTATGATGAAAAAATAGTTGATATGACTTTTGAAACTGCCGGTTCTTAAATGAAGTATTTAATTTATGATTATTTTCGGACACAATTTCTAATTAGGTGTTTATTATATATAAAAGCATTTTAATTTTTTTTTTTATTGATATAATAATATTGGAGGAAGAGGATTCAAACTCTATAACCTCATGGTTATTAGGTCGTACAAGATGTCATTTGGTCGTATAAGATGTCAATAGAACTATGTTACTTTTGGCTTAAAATACTATTTGCAAGTAGTCGATTATTAGTTTCATTTAAAAAAGAAAAAGGAAAAAAAAAAAGAAAGAAGTAGAAGGAGTCGATCATCATAATAAATTTAAGAAAGTCATATATATACAAAGTGGGAGAAGAGGACCAACAATTCTTATAGGAGAGCTATCAATTTTCGAGTTTAAACTCGATCAGTAGAGTTAAAATAGATTAATATCAATTAAGATAACTAACACGTCATCCACTTATTCAATAATTTAAAAATGTTTTTATATATTCACTATAAGAATATTTCTCTATTTTAAAATTTAGATATGTTGAACCCAATTTTAATGGTGAAATGAACAATACTCTAATGCATTAAATATCACACGTTAATTAATAGGTCATACGTTCGAAACTCTCCATTTTTAAATATAAGTGTTGATTTCAAAAAATAAAAAATTGTAATCAATTATAAAAAGTACCAAAATGATTAAAAGTGTGTTTTAATAGTAGGTATCAATAATAAAATCTCAAACTTAAGGATTATTGTGATATTTTTAAAAGTTAAAAACTATATGGAAATTATGCTAAAAAAAATTAATTAAAAAAATTAATCGTTTATTATATATTAATAATATTATTATTATTATATATAAATAAATAAAACTCTAAAATAGTATAAGCATTTTTTTTAGGGAAATCATAGTAAATGTCTAAATAATAAAAATTAATTAGGTAATTGTCTACTTTATTCTTTAGTTTGGGTAAATGTCTAATTCCATTTTGGTAGGAGAGAGAGATTAAATTTGTGCCAATTATACCCCTATCCAAATCTTCATTTTTTGTTTAATAATTTCAATTAAAAAATCTTACTCCATCATTTAAGGATACACCATAAATTTAGGAAAGAAAAATACTTTTCATTGACTAACCAACATCCCATTTTAGTTCTGTTTCATCCAAAAAATGTGGAATTAAAAAAAAAAAACCACCTGGAAACAAAATAAATCAATAAAAAAAGAACATAACAACCAGGAAGTCAATATGAGAATTGTTTTCGGTGGAGGGAGGTTTATATGCAAACAAGCGTTACTTTTCAGGCAGAACGAGGGCAGTCAACGGAGCAGCCATAACATTCACACAGTAGGCAA
>JBBMEF010001675.1:0-53523 GCA_037832685.1 Sicyos baderoa | reverse complement strand
ATAGATTTGCAAATATTTTCAAAAAGTTGCTATTTACTCAATTTTTTTATCTTATTGTAATATACATGCAAATTCCCTTTATTATTATTTATTTATTTTTTTTTCCGAATTATATTGCAGGACAGTTCTCCACTTTTAACCTCAACTTTGCTAAAATAGTTTTAACTCCAATTTCCCGATTTTCATTTATTTATTTATTATTATATATATATATATTCGTGATTGTCCGGACCAGTTTTTGGGCAACTCGACTAATTTTACGGGACATACCGCCTGACCCTACAACATTTAGATGCCAAAGAAATTTGTAAGAAATTAATTCTTAGGTAGGTGGACACCATGGATTATACCCATTATCTTATGCACTCCAAGACCTTTTTTGACCAATTGAGCCATTCTATAACGGTTGAATTTAAATAAATTAGGAAGTGATAAGTCTAATCTCACATAGTAATTTTTACGAATTTATATAATATCTAGTAAGATTAGGCGGTACGTTCGATGAAAATAGTTAAATTGCATTCAAACTGATTTGGACACTTAACCATGTTTAAAAAAGAAACAACTAGAAAAAGAAAAAGAAAAACATAGTTTTTCACCTTTTGTTTTTGTTTTTTGTGCAGCGAAGCATGCTGTAGTTTCATCTCTCTTTGCAGGAGGAGGCCGGAACTTATCAACACATGGGGCCTTGGTGTGGAGGAAAGAGCCGTCAGATCTTCATGCGGGTCAGACATGTCCATCGAAGACCCCACCAAAGAAGATCAACCTCCCCATGTGGACGAATCGAGACCCTCCACGTGTCAACAGACCATCAGCTCAATAGACGACATAAAGGTGGAGACTTTGCCTGAAAACTTGGAGAAAAAGAACAAAGAAGAGGGCACAACTCCGGCGGGTCCCTCAGCCAGGCGGCTCAGCGTCCAAGATCGAATCAACCTTTTTGAGAACAAACAGAAGGAAACAACCACCGGTGGCGGCAGCGGAGGAGGTGGCAAGGTCGTTTCTGTTAAGCCTGCAGAACTTAGAAGGCTCTCGTCTGACGTGTCATCAGCAGCTCCTTCTGTGGTTGAGAAGGCTGTTTTGAGGAGATGGAGTGGTGTTAGTGATATGAGCATTGATTTCAGCAATGAAAAGAAAGATATTGACAGCCCTTTATGTACACCTTCTTCATCTTTATCCTCTGATAAGAAGTGCTTTCCTGATTTGGAGATTGAAAAAAGGTGCAGTCTTGTAAGATCTGGTGATGATGATTCTAAACAACAAGCTGAGAAGCAGAGTCCAATTGAGGGTTATGCAAGTAAAGAGGCTGGCGTGTCGAAGGAGTCATTTTCTCAGGCTCAAGTTGACCCAGTTGGATTGAATGAACGAGGGGTTTCTCAGGGAAATGTGAAGAATTTATCGAGCAGTGATGATAAAAGTAAGAGCTTTAAAGGTATTTTAGGTTTCGAGACACCGAAGAGGAGTTCTGCAGATCTAGCTGAGATTGATGGAGTCAAGAATCAGGTTGCGTTTCAGGTTGATGATGGTAGGTTTGGGAATAAGATGGATGATTCTGTATCGGGAGATAATTCAACATATCCATTACGTCCTAGGGGTTCTCGAAGTCGTTCTCGTTCTTTCTCTAACCAATTTGAATGTGGTGGAATAAAAATGGAATCCCCATCTACTCAGTTCATGGAAGTTGATGGCGGCCAATTGCCTCAGCAACGGAGATCTTCTAAAGCCGAACCCGAGACAGTGGCTAACAAGAATCTTGCATCATCTGATAAAGTAGATTTTGGAGCTCAGAAAGTAAAGTTGCAGAAACCTGATTCGGCTGTTCGTAAGACACAATTTGGCAGAGAAGAGAGCAACTCTCTTATGACCAGGAAAAATATTACAGATGGCCAAGAAAGCACTCCTACAATCGCTAGCATACCAGGAGAGCGAGTTCAAAGGGCGAGGCAGAGTAAGGGAAACCAGGAGCTAAACGATGAACTGAAAATGAAGGCAAATGAACTCGAAAAGCTTTTTGCAGAGCACAAGCTCCGTGTTCCAGGGGACCCCAGCTCCGCAAGGCGAAATAATCCCGCCGACGTGCTAGAACAGGCAGTTAGTTCGCAGCACAGAACATCTTCACCTTTTGACACTGCTCCTGCACAAGTAGTGGAAAGATCTAATAAAATGGAAAATATTTACACAACTCCAGCAAAAATGATAAACAACAATGACTTCAGTGATGAATATAGAGGAAAATTTTACAGCAAGTATATGCAGAAAAGAGATGCTAAGCTGAGGGAAGAATGGAGTTCCAATAGAGCAGAGAAGGAAGTCAAGATGAAGGCCATGCAAGATAGCCTTGAGAAAAGTAGAGCTGAGATGAAAGCAAAATTTTCTGGTTTTGTTGACCCACAAGATTCAGTAGCTAGTGCTCGGAGACGTGCGGATAAACTCAAATCATTCAATTATCGCTCTCAAACAAGGGACCAGGTATCTTTTCAGTTAACTTTTTTTGTTTCTTATTTTGTGTATTTTTCATTCTCATTTTTCAGGGTAAAATATAAGTTTAGTCTGACTTCAGTGTTGTCCCAAAAAACTAGAGTTTAGTTCCTATGATTCGAAGAAAGTTACAATTTAGTTCTTATTGTTCGAAGAAAGTTAAAATTTAGAATTTAATCCCTATAGTTTTATAAAATCTAAAATACTGTTCTTATTGTATGTAATCGTTGGCATGTTAACATGAAAGCTGACTATCATGCAAAAATGATATGATTTTTTTTGTTATATTAGTCACTTAACTCAAAATTTCATCATCAACACATGAATAACTAACTTTCAAGTACTTTATTTGCTAATGATTAGAAATGGCAATGACTACTTTTTGGGTTTTATCTAACCGTAGAGCAAAATTCTAGTTTTTAAAATCATTAATTCTATATTTCTTCAAACCATAAGGATTGAACTCTAGTTTTTGAAATCATGAAGACTTAACTATAACTTTCTTCTAACCATAGGAACTAAACTTATATTTTTCCCCATTTTTTTATTTGTGCGTAATGATGTTAAAGCTTTCTACTTAACAGCCACTGATCAATTCAATTCAAAGTGAGGATGATGGGGACTTTTCTGAGGTTTTGGAGCAGAAATTTAATGGGAATGATAGATTACATAGTGATTCATATACATCGGATAGTGCTTCTAAAAGCAACCAGAACAAGAAGGCTTTGCCAGGTAGAAGTTTATCGTCCACCCCTCGTCCAACCGGGACATCAGCTCCGCCACGGTCACTTTCCAAGGTTTCGAACTCTAGTTCAGGGAGGCGAAGAGGACAAACAGAAAATCCTCTTGCACAGTCAGTTCCTAATTTCTCTGAACTGAGGAAAGAAAATACAAAACCATCTGGAGTTGGCAAATCAACGGCACGCCCTCTGGCGAGAAATCTTTCTCGCAATAAAACCAGCAATGAAGAGCCAGTCATTAAGGAGGAGAAGCCTCGTCTTGCACCATCTTCAAGGAAGAACTCGGCTAGTGCTATTGAGTTCAAGGATATGTCCCCTTTGAACGCAGACAATGTTGTTTTAGCACCATTGTCATTGGATGAAGAGCAGAACGATGAGAGCATTTATGATAAATATTTGAAGAGCATCGAATCAAAGTCTTTCCTGAGGAAGGGCAACGGCATAGGCCCTGGTGCTGGAACGAGTTTAGCGAAGTTGAAAGCTTCTATTGAGTTTGAAACTTCAAAAGATGATGATGAATTTGATGAAGGGGCCTTTGAGGATTCAGAAATTATGACAAAACAAGAGGAAGAGAGGGAAGAACATGAGAAAATGGAAGCTAAACTTAGATTAAGCCAGGAATCGGGCAGATCAAGTAACTCCGGGTCTGAAATTGAAAGTTCTATGAGATCGCACTCTCATTCGCAGGTGGATCGTTCTACAGTTTCCGAACTTCCCTCCATGGTGCCTTCATTTCACAAAGCAGGGTTATATCAAGATTCGCCTGGTGAGAGTCCTATGTCATGGAACGCACGCACGCACCATCCATTCGCCTACCCACACGAGGCCTCTGATGTCGATGCATATATGGACTCTCCAATTGGGAGCCCTGCATCATGGAATTCACACAATATAACACAAGCAGAAACTGATGTGGCTAGAATGAGAAAGAAATGGGGAAGTGCTCAGAAGCCTTCTCTTATTGCTACTACTTCATCCAGTCAGCCACGCAAGGATATGGCCAAGGGGTTTAAAAGGTTGTTGAAGTTCGGAAGGAAAAGCCGCGGGACGGAAAGTATGGTCGACTGGATCTCTGCTACAACATCCGAGGGAGATGATGATACAGAAGATGGGCGGGATCCGGCTAGCAGATCGTCGGAAGACTTAAGGAAGTCAAGAATGGGATTCTCAGAGGGACCTGAGGATGGCTATAATGAAGGCGAGGTGTACTCTGAACAGGGTAATCTACATTTGTTGACGCCTTTTTTCTTTTCTTTTTTGCATGGAACATCCATTGAACATCCAGTCTTTGATTTTACTTGGGTCAGTGATAAGGGCCCTGAAAATTGAATCGATCGACTGAAACCAACTGAAAAAAGGGCGGTCGGTTGGCTTTTGAGTTTGAGTATATGGTCGGTTGATGTCGGTTAAAAAATATTTTAATCGAAAATTTGTCGGTTAAGTCGGTTGATTTTCAATATAAATTTTCTTTGCAAAATTAAGTTAAATTTAAATAGGTTTCAAAAAAGTATTCGAGATGATCATTTTTTCCCTTTATTCTCATAATTTCATTAAAAAATTGTACTATAATATATTTTTAATAAAAAATTAAATAAATTAACAGAATTGACCGATTGGTCGATACTTATTATCATTATTTTTTGGGTTAAATGTAAGTAAACCGATAGGTCGGTTTTTACAAAGCGACATCGACCGACCGATGAATACCCGAGTCAGTGATTCCAACCAACATGACCTTAAAATTGCCTTTTTGTACAAAAAAAAAAGAAAGTTTTTTTTTACCAACCAAAATGGTTTTTTTTTTGTTTTAGAAAATCATGATGATAATGACCCTTATTAATCACGTCGATCAATTCACTAAGAACTGGTATCTACTCATGTATGGATCTGTATTATGGCAAATAGAATTCACTTATCCATATTTGTTTTTCCCCTGCAGTTCCAGATTTACATAGTTCGATTCCCGCACCGCCGGCTAACTTCAAGCTGAGGGAAGATCACATATCAGGAAGTTCCTTGAAAGGTGAGTGCTCAGTCGATCTTATATGCTATATTTTTATCGATTCTTTTTTTGATATATGTTAGTGTCTGGGCTACCTTATGCGCATCTCTACTAGATAACTTGTTTGACCCCACCCCACAATTTTTGAGTGTCAAGAAAATTCGGAGGAAATTAATTCTTAGATGACCACCAAAGATTGAACCTATAACTTTTTGGTTCTCACAGTCCTTTTGACCACTAGGCCAACGTAGATTGATTTATTTTCGTTTCTTTTCGAATGACCGAAATGAAAAACTGCACTGGTTTTGCTCAAACCTTGCATTGCTTTGTTAATATAAGCTTCCAGGAGGCAACTTGGAAATACTTGTTCCTAGAGATCTTCACATCTTCTGCTTTATGTTTATGGGAGTTCTTTATTTCCCTTAATCAATGAAGAAAATAAAGTTTGAAGATCAACTGCACATCTAACGTTGGAAAATTGAAATCTTACAGCTCCACGATCGTTCTTCTCTCTCTCAACCTTCCGCAGCAAGGGAACCGATGCAACGTCTAGGTAAATCGACTCGACACGAAGATTTCGGTGTGAGATCATTGTCTTGTTATCCTAGAGTATAGGGTATAACAGTTGGTGGTACAGTGTAAGATACAAGTGCTTGAAGGTAATAGCAAATCAGTCTCGAGGTCTGCAATTCGATATCATATGTACATGTTAAATTCGATTCACGAGACCGACCAGCCTACGCCATTAGGTAGTTATACCTGTTAGTCGTGTTGAATTAATTAAGTATAATGTATTTTGAAGGATGAGTTCATTGTTGGCAAAAATGTCATTGTGATTTTTGGTAGTCTTAGGAGCAATTTTTTCTTCTTTTTTGGTTCTGCTCTTCATTTGGCTCTGATGGTTTAGTTTTGTGTGCTGTATATCTGAAGGAGCTCATGTCAAGAACAGAATTGTGGAGTGTGATATATAATTATGCATAATAAAATCTCTTTGCACATCACTCTTTTGTTTTAATGGTCGAGTGTCTGGGCCAGTTTTTACGTATTTTAATTTTTAACTATTTTCACGAGACATTTGATATGACTATCAAATTTGAATGTCAAAAAATATTTTTTAGGTAGATGATCACATAAATTAATCTCGTCATCTTTTAGATTCCAAGATCTTCTTTGACTATTAAATTAACTTATTAATTATTTGTACAAAATTACTCAAGTCAATTTTCTATTTATCTATACAATTTCAAAAGGTTAAATTAAATATGCCAAATTTGACTCGATGTATTCTTGATAATTTCAAGTTGATCTTTACAATCTTTACTTTTTCTCTAAATATAATAAATTTTCATGAACTATTATTATTTTTTTAGGTTCAACAGGTGGATAGTTTTAATATTTTAACATTTTGATTAATAGTGAATGCTTAACACATCATGACATGGTAGTCAAGGAGAGTCTTGAAGTGTTTAAAATGATGAATTTAATCCATTTTTTAAAGTAGAGTCTTGAGTCGAGGTGTATCTAAGTTGGTTCGGACAATCACAAATGTTTGATATTCTCAGCCAGATTATGATAAAAATTGGTCCATATGATTATATTATTGTTAATCTTTTATAAAGAAATGATTTTTTTATTTTCCCCATATATTTTTGTTGAGTTAGTGCTCATCTTTATAGTTAAGCAGGGAGATATTCAAATATGTAATTTCTTAGTTACTAATTTATATACAATATCAATAAAGGTTTCCCGCTCTTCCCATCAATGCAGTAATCATTTAAAAGTATTTTTTTTTTATGTAAAAAAAAGGAAGACAAAGACCCATTAATTCCTTTTTCCAAGAGAACAAACTTTCAATAATTTGACTTTAAAATGAAAATCAATGAAATAGAGAGAAATATTTGCATGTTGCATAGATTACTCTTGTGATAAAATCTGGGCTGTTTTTAATTTTTTAAGTTATTTCTCACAAAATCAATATCTCACCTGGGGCTGAAGTAAGGAAGCGAGCATTTACTTTAGAGATTAATTGTAACATTTATTGTACTTCAAGGTAGATGATCGATCAAATTAAAAGTTTAGGAATGTAATTGTTTATTCCATTTTTCCTTTTTTATTTTGAATATGATTAAATATTCCCACAAATGGCTTCCCAACTCCACAACAAACCAATCAAATCATTCTTTCAAAAGAAAAAAAAGCTAACAAACCAATCAAAACCACAGTCCTTGACATATAAAAACAAACAATTCCACCAATTTTCAATCTTTTTCCTCTGCTTCCATTTCCAAACCGCCATTTGCCCTCACTTCCAAGCTCGACAAAAAAATGGCAAGAACAACAAGAACAACGATGACAACCCCATTTCTCAATCAACCGGCCGGCAGATTCTTCTTCTCCATATCTATCCAAACTCGCCCTAGAAATTTCAGTCCACACAGATTCGGTAATCTTCTTTGTATATTCCCACCTCTTGTTTTATGTTCTGTTTTCATACAATTACACTTGGTTTTGATCTGGGTTTCTTCGTGTTGTTGTGATTCTCGCTCTCTGGACGGATTCTTCGATGTTTTTGTACATAAGAAACTAACCCCATTTTGTTAGTTTTTGTAATCTTATCGATTTCTGAGTTTTAAACCTTGATTCTTGGTCATGTCCGCCGCTTATGGCCCCCGGCGTCGCCACCCGACGCCGGCGAGTTCTACCGACTTCTCGCTTGCGTTTTCCCAATTGGACTCGTCCATTGTTTCGAGAAAATCCACTCCCAAACGACGGTTTACTCCGGCCACTCCTTTCGCCGCTGATGACGATAAATCATGGCAAGGGGAGATTTCATGGCAGTTCAAGCCAACTGGGTGGCGAGATTCTCATAATTTGGGATTAGCTTTAGGTCCCTGGGCTGCATCCATTGAGCCGACTTCGTTTTCGAGTAGTGTGGTCTTTCGCCGAACTGCGAATGATTACTATCTTTCCCCTGCTCGTCGTGTTCGCTCGAATTCTCCGAGGCCGTACGGTGATGGTTTCGGTTCTGGATATATCCCGCCCGGTAGAATGGAGCTGCAGAGCTTTGTGGGAAGAGAAACAGAGAACTCGATGTTTATTGGAGATGGTTACATTCCTGCTGAAACCAGCAGAATCAGCCCCTCTTCCGGCCGGAAAGATGAAAGTAAAGAGCCTTTGGCTCACAGTGATGAGCTTAGCAAGAATTACCGTGATGTTTCTGAACATGGTTTTAGCTTTGAACGTAGTGGGATGTATTCATCGTATGATGATGATAATGTTTCGGATGATAGTGAGGATGAAGATGAAGCTGAGCCGGCTAAGGCGGTTGGGCTTTTTAGCTTGTTTAAGTATTCAACAAAGTTGGATTTCCTTCTTATAATATTTGGGTGTTTGGGAGCTCTCATCAATGGCGGATCCCTTCCTTGGTATTCTTATCTTTTTGGGAATTTTGTCAACCAGCTTTCTGCAGATTCATCTGAAGCTGACAAGAGTAAGATGATGAGAGATGTTTCAACGGTATGGACCGAATAATTTACTCCTGCTTCACAATTTAAGATGAGTTGTAATAATTTTTAAAAAAGTGTTTGTTAGTAAACCAAGTACTATGATCACTGAGAACCATTCATTAATTAAGCGTTTTTGTCCCCAAGGGGTGGCACGGGTCGAAAGTTTGAGCTTTGAAGGTATGTTTCCCTTAAGGTTCCAAGTTCGAGACTCATATGTGATATTAATTTGTAGACACTTTCGATGTCTCCATTCCTTCGATGTCTCCCGGTGTGTGGCCTAGGGACGGGGTGGTTATCCCGGGTATAGTGGAGCAAAGCTCTGATTTCTTAGTTTTCAGAAAAATAAAAAATAAATCAAGCGTTTCTCAAGCTTATCTTTTCGACAACTTATGGCTAAATTTGCAGGTATGCCTGTTCATGACTGGATTAGCAGCAATAGTGGTGGTTGGAGCATACATGGGTAAGAGGAAAGACTCCTGTAAATTAGCATTCCATTAACTTTCCTGCAAACTTGGACCTTGAAGCTGTAATTTTGACAGAGATAACCTGTTGGAGATTGGTGGGGGATCGATCGGCTCAACGGATTAGAACAAAGTATCTACAAGCCATTCTACGACAGGATATCAGCTTTTTCGACCAGAAAATTAGCACCGGTGATATCATGCACGGAATCTCCAGTGATGTAGCTCAAATTCAAGAAGTAATGGGGGAGAAGGTAATATTCTGATATTATTTATGCTATCTCTACTACACTGTTTCCAAGTCATGTCACAAGATTCTGATTCCTTTATTGCTATCTTCCTGTAATTGCAGATGGCTCACTTCATTCACCATATATTCACCTTCATATGTGGCTATATAGTAGGTTTTATAAGGTCATGGAAGGTTTCCTTGGTTGTCTTCTCAGTGACCCCTCTTATGATGTTCTGTGGCATAGCTTATAAAGCCATTTATGTTGGTTTAACTTCAAAAGAAGAGGTACTTCGATACAACCTTCACGAACGACCCTTTATATGTTTCGTTTTTTAAGCCTTTTCCCACTGTTCCTTTGAAGGCTTCTTACAGGAAAGCTGGGGGAGTGGCAGAGCAAGCCATCAGTTCAATCCGAACTGTGTTTTCGTTTGTTGCAGAAGATAACCTGGCTGCAAAATATGCAGAGCTCTTGGAAAACTCTGTGCCATTTGGGAAGAAGATTGGATTTTCAAAAGGTGTGGGAATGGGAGTCATCTATCTGGTCACTTACTCAACCTGGGCTTTGGCTTTCTGGTACGGAGCTATCTTGGTTGCCCGGAAAGAGATCAGTGGCGGCGACGCAATCGCTTGTTTCTTCGGTGTCAACGTCGGAGGAAGGTAAAGCTAAATGAAGTTAGTTTTTTTTTATTTTACAGTTAAGCTAGTTTTCCAATAAGTTTTTAGTAGTTTCTCTCAATTGTAAGTTTTGTTCTCATTTTGAAACAGGGGATTGGCTCTGTCACTGTCATATTTCGCTCAGTTCGCACAGGGAACAGTAGCAGCAGGCAGAGTTTACTCAATCATAGACAGAGTTCCAGAGATAGATTCCTACAGCCCATTGGGAAAAACACTCCCAAACGTTCGTGGAAGAATAGAGTTCAAAGGCGTCACTTTCGCGTACCCATCTCGACCAAATTCTCTGATCCTGAGTTCATTCAATCTGGTCTTCCCATCTTCAAAGACACTGGCTCTTGTTGGTCCCAGTGGTGGTGGTAAATCCACCGTTTTTGCTCTCATAGAGAGGTTCTACGACCCCAATGAAGGTAATGTGTATAAACAAACTCAAGCTTTTGTCTCAAATCTGTTTGATTCCCAAAGGGTGGCACACTGGTTTGAACTTTTGAAGCCTTGGGCTTTGAAGGTGTGCTCCTCTCAAGGTCTCCGGTTCGAAACTCACTTGTGACATTAATTTGTAGACACCTCTCGTGTCTCCATTCCTTTGATGTCTTCTGGTGCCTGGCTTAGGGACGGGCGTGGTTACCCCGGGTTTAGTAGAGTGAAGCTCTAATTTCTCGGTTTCAAAAAAAAAAAAAAAACTGTTTGATATCTTAAGAAGGAGAATTAGAATATGGTTCATGGGATTTGGTGCAGGAACGATCAGTTTGGATGGGCGTGATATAAGGACACTACAAATCAAGTGGCTGAGAGATCAAATCGGGATGGTGGGTCAAGAACCGATCCTTTTCGCCACAACGATTATCGAGAACGTTATGATGGGGAAGGAGAATGCCACTGAAAAAGAAGCCATTGCAGCTTGTGTTGCTGCAAATGCTGATACCTTCATCTCTGCTCTTCCACATGGCTACGACACCCAGGTTCATTTACTGAACTTCTGGTTTTGCTTTTCCCTCAAGTTGTTTCATTAAAATGGTTGCAATCTTTTTGTTGGCAAACTATTGGTCACCTTCTTAGAATTCTTTTGGTTTTTAGCAGGGGTGGTACCTCGGTTGAGTTGGGTTGAAAGAATTTTTTGGATAATCCAAAGTTTCGTGTTGATGAATCCGCCAACCCGTTCAATCTTATATATTTAAGCAACCCAACCAACCTAACTCATATATTTTTGGGTTGGATCTAGTTGTAATTTTTGTTTTTTATTTGAATATATATATTTGTTATTTATTTTCAATTTTTTTAACGATTCAACTTCAATTTATATTGATATGTAATTCTAACGATTTTAAATTATATAATTTAATGAATTTTAGAGGATAAAAAGTCCAAAATTAACAATAAAATAAAATTTAACATATATAAGTTTTTTAAAATTAATAATAAATTTGGGTTAACACGGGTTAACTCAAACTAATTTTAGGCCAATCCAAGAATCAACCCGACTCATAAATTTTTTATTTATTTGAACTCAACTCAAACCAACTCAACCTGATAGGTGTGGGCCTTAAGGAATATTATGAATATATTAGGGGCATTTATGCAATTAGTTCGATAGTTAGTTAGTTAATCCCTTGGCCTATATAAGATGTACTCTTCTCTTCAATCAATATAACTTGAATATTCTTTTGACTAGAACCATTGAAAGAGGGGAGCTTGATAGAGCTAGAATCTATCTCAACCCAACCCAAATAAGTTTATAATCCAACTCAACCCATTAAGTTGGATTGAATTGGTCTGGTTACTCAGGTTGTCGAATTTTTTGAACACACCTAGTTTTTAGTTAGTCTCTGAACATGGGCTTCTGTGCAGGTTGGAGACAGGGGAACTCTGCTTTCTGGCGGTCAAAAACAGCGAATAGCATTGGCCCGAGCTATGATCAAAGACCCCAAAATTCTTCTCTTAGACGAACC
Source organism: Sicyos baderoa (assembly GCA_037832685.1). Taxonomy (NCBI): domain Eukaryota; kingdom Viridiplantae; phylum Streptophyta; class Magnoliopsida; order Cucurbitales; family Cucurbitaceae; genus Sicyos; species Sicyos baderoa. The sequence goes on along the minus strand of JBBMEF010001675.1, from coordinate 41,483 downwards.
AACAAGCGCATTAGACCCAGAGTCTGAGTCTATAGTTCAAAAGGCCATTGATCAGCTTTCCTTAGGCAGAACAACAATCGTTATTGCTCACAGGCTTGCAACTGTCAGAAACTCTCACACACTTGCTGTTATTGAACATGGCTCCGTCGTCGAAATCGGAACTCACCGTCAGCTAATGCAACAAGAAGGCGCCTACTACGACCTTGTCAAGCTCGCATCCGAAGCAGTTAGACAAACTTCTCCCATCCAAAATGATATTCAGAAATTCACTGATATGTCATTTAGTGATATCTCGAAGTCGGAGTATGTCGAGATTTCTAAGTCGAAGTACTTCAAATCTTCTGTAGAGGAGAATCAAGAGGAAAAACGAAGAAATGTTAGAACTTCAGAGATATGGAAATTACAAAAGCCAGAGATTCTAATGCTGTTGTTGGGATGTTTCATGGGTTTGAATGCCGGAGCGATTTTGTCGGTTTTTCCTTACATTCTTGGGGAGGCACTTCAAGTGTACTTTGATAGTGATACTTCAAGGATGAAAACAAACATTGGTCATTTGTGTATAGTGCTGGTTGGGCTGGGGATTGGCTCCATTCTGTTCATGACAGGGCAACAAGGTTTCTGCGGTTGGGCGGGAACTAAGCTCACAGTGAGAGTGAGAGATCTTTTGTTTAGATCAATACTGAAACAAGAGCCTGGTTGGTTTGATTTCCCTGAGAATTCTACTGGAGTTCTCATCGCTAGGCTATCGATTGACTGCATCAATTTTCGTTCGTTTCTCGGTGATCGAATCTCGGTCTTGTTGATGGGGTTGAGTGCAGCTGCAGTTGGCCTTGGTATCTCATTTTGGCTTGAATGGAGACTGACCCTGTTGGCTGCTGCTCTTACTCCTTTCACTCTTGGCGCCAGTTACATAAGCTTGATGATAAACATTGGACCAAAACTTGATGAAAATGCTTATGCCAAAGCTAGCAATATTGCTTCAGGTGCAGTGTCTAACATAAGAACAGTGACGACATTTTCGGCGCAAGAGCAGTTGGTTAAAGCGTTTAATCAATCGTTATCCGAGCCAAAGAAGAAGTCAGTTAAAAGGTCGCAAATTTTAGGCTTAACATTTGGCTTCTCCCAAGGCGCCATGTATGGAGCTTATACTCTTACTCTCTGGTTTGCTGCTCGCCTCATCGAACAAGGCAAAACAAGTTTTGGCGACGTGTATAAGATTTTCCTCATTCTTGTTTTGAGCTCGTTTTCCGTTGGACAGCTTGCGGGTTTAGCACCGGATACTTCCATGGCAGAGACTGCAATTCCTGCCGTGTTGGATGTCATCAATCGCAAGCCACTGATAGGTGATGGGAAAGGAAAAAGTAGGAAGAAAGAACGGTTGAAAAGTTTCGACGTAGAATTCAAAATGGTGACATTTGCATATCCATCTAGGCCTGAGGTGATTGTGCTGAGGGACTTCTGCTTAAAGGTTGAAGGATGCAGCACCGTGGCTTTGGTTGGTGAGAGCGGGTCGGGAAAATCGACGGTGATATGGTTGACTCAACGATTTTATGATCCGATTCGAGGAAAGGTGCTGATGGGAGGTGTGGAATTGAAGGAGATCAATGTGAAATGGTTGAGGAGGCAAACAGCTTTGGTTGGTCAAGAGCCAGCATTGTTTGCTGGAAGCATTAGAGACAACATTGCATTTGCAAACCCAAATGCCTCATGGAGTGAGATTGAAGAAGCTGCTAGAGATGCTTTCATTCACAAATTTATCAGTAGCCTTCCTCAAGGATATGAAACACAGGTAACTTTTTAATAGTTCAAAACAATCTATTCGAAAAACGATTCCCAAAACTCGTGTATAGGTTACGGACAATCACTGGGTTTGTCCAATGACCTAATTTTGTTGGTTTCTATGTTCTTAGGTTGGCGAAAGCGGGGTTCAACTCTCGGGTGGCCAGAAACAAAGGATAGCAATAGCGAGGGCGATTTTAAAGAAAGCAAGTGTTTTGTTGCTGGATGAAGCAAGTAGTGCATTGGACCTGGAATCTGAAAAACATGTCCAAGATGCACTTAAGAAGGTGTCGACACAAGCTACTACAATCATAGTCGCCCATCGGCTTTCGACTATCCGAGATGCTGGTATGATTGCAGTTGTGAAAAATGGCTCGGTCGTCGAGCATGGCAGCCATGACGCCCTAATGGCTAAGGCTCATCTTGGAGGCGTGTATGCAAACATGGTTCATGCCGAATCTGAAGCCACTGCATTGTCATGAGCTTAATTGCTCGGCTTTGTACTTAACATTGTTGATAAATATACTCGAACTGAAATCACTTCATTGAACCAACTTCGTTTTTGATTCGATAAGGATGTAAATTTAAAAGAAACTGATTTGTTTTGAACAATAACTGTTTATATTAGGAGCAGAAGGATTCTTCTGTAACTTTACATGTTTTTCAGGCCAAAAAAGGGAACACTACTCTTGCCCAGTTTTTGAGGGATGAATTATTATTTACTCATTATGTTTGCTTAAATGAGAATATTTTAAGAAATTGTGTCCTCCATTCACAATCCTAATTTCAAACTTCAAAGACAAGGATTTCATGCCCATAGTTTGCTCATCATGTCCATAAAGATGATGACACATCAACACTTTGCATTAATTAGTCATAGTAATCATAATTATCTAGCTTCACCAAAAAGCACAAAATGACACATTAAGACCTTGAAAATCGGGTTATAAATTTAATCCATGTTGTGCACCTATCTATAAACTACTTTCATATGAATTTTATTGACAATCAAATATTATAGAGTCCACCAGAGAAGCTGATTCGGACATTCACGGACATAGAAAGTAAAATGAATAAAAAGCACAAAATGTCAATCATGTATTCATTTACCATTCATAGACATTGAGTTAAAAGTAGGTTTTAACCAATTTCGTTCGTTGAAGACAAATTGTTCTCATTTTGATTGCATAACCACTAGAAAGGGACATCTCAATGGCTTTACCTTTTGACAATGACTTCCCCACCTGTAAATTGAAATTGGTAACACAATGATGAAGATACCAACTTAAATTGACCATATTACCCTCACATGAAGCCATCATCTCAAGCTCCATCTAACCCCTCTACATGGGGGCAGATATGACATTTCACCACAGCAAAAGGGCCACAACCATTTGGTAAACATTCTTACTTTGCTTTTAAGCCAAGAGAAGCTGGTGCTTACTTGCTTGGCATGCAAAGTGACATGATTTATTCACAAAATCAAAAACATTACTCTTCTTGTCAAATTTCTATGTCTTAGACTCTCAAGTCTTTATGTAAGATAATATTTTCTTTCCTTTTGACAGAAACTCACACTTTTTAGATACTTCTTTTCTCTCTCAGCACAAACACAGTTATTCTTGGCTTTTCATATTGGACTTACCCCATCTATTTTAGTGCTTGGATGAGGTGAAAGTTATGGTTTCATAGTCAAAAGTGACAAGTTTTTATCCCGGTGCCACAATCTAGGGACGGGCCAGTGGTGCCCCGGGTATAGAGGAGCGAAGCTTCGATTTTCCAGTTTAAAAAAAAAAAAGTGACCAAGTTTTAGAATGGCGTCTCTAATACCAGGAGTATTACTTAAACTTCTGCAGAGTATGAACTCCAATGTGAAGGTCAGAGGGGAATATAGATCAGTGCTATTACAAGTGATCAGCATTGTACCTGCATTGAATGGCTCAGAACTGTGGCCTAATCAAGGCTTCTTCATAAAAGTTTCAGATTCTTCACATTCAACTTATGTCTCATTGTCCAAGCAAGATAATGAGTTGATCTTGAACAACAAGTTACAGCTTGGCCAATTCTTCTATGTTGATAGGATAGAAACTGGAAGTCCGGTTCCAATTCTTGTTGGGATCAGACTGGTTCCTGGGCGGCAACCGTTCATCGGAACTCCAAAGGATCTTATGCAAATGCTAGAGCCACCAAAGAGTTCAGTGCAGGCTGATCAGAGAGCAAAAAGTGAAGCTAAATCAAAGAAGTCAGAAACAAAAAATGAGAGCATGAGACACAAAATCATCATCAAAGAGGAAAAGGCGAATGTTTCGTCTCGATATATGCAGGGTGTTTTGTCGTTGAATTCGAGAAGTGGTAGATTTGATTCAAATGCAGGTGGGAGGAACAATGAAAATGAGGATGGTGAAACAGGTAAGAAGGTTGCAGTAGGACCAGCAAAAGGAAAGATGAATGACTTTAAAGGTCAGGTACAAGTTTATCTCACACAAACCATGACATTCATTTTTTTTTTCGAGAAATTTTTATATTGTCTATATAAGACTCTGCTAAGAATATTAATCTCGTTTTCGGGTTAAAGAAGGAAATATACTCGTTTGGTTATAATCATCCAGTCTTTTGACCTTTAGCTGCGTTGTATATTCATAACTGTCCGAGTCAATTTACGGGTACCTCGACGATTCTCACAGGTCATCTTGTTTCATTGATGTACATAGACACTATTTGATTAACATGATTTACTTGAACCTCAGAAAAAGTTTTCTCATTTAACGTTTCAATGATAGGTGCAAGAATCAACTCTGCAAAACAGGCTAGATGAGGTATCTTCAAAGACACGAGCCCTTCCTTTCGATGTTAAGGACACATCCGCACCGTCTAAAAGCATCCCTGCAAAAGGCTCTTCAAATAAGCAGGAAAATTTGAATGTAAATTGTTTGCCTAATAGAAAAGATAAAACTCATTCATCAGAGACAATTTCATGGGCCTCCTTGCCTACTAATCTTTTAAAGACGGGAAAAGTACGCATTCCTTTATCCGATCTCTTTTGCTTTCTATTTCCGTGTTATTTCTTCTATGAATAATCGAAACAACAATCAAGAATTAAAGAAATGCGAGACAAAAACCACAATGATTTACGTGGTTCACTAATGCCGTGTTAGTTACGTCCACGGGCTGAAGAGAGAAACCGTTTTATTTAGGAGATAAGAATATAAATGCTTGGTCAAACTGGGCTAGAGTAACATAGTTCAAAGCATTTCAACAATTTCCCTTTTCATTTCTGCATTTTGCATTTAGCCAAATGCTTACTTTTCTCACTGATCCAAAGTTGTGATCTATGTGAACTTTTAATTTTTCAAGGGGATGCTTAGGAGGAAAAACATAGCTTCTATGGTTGCAATAGAGGCTCAAAAAGAGGCAAATGCTGCAGCATCTTTGGTCAAGTGTCTCAGGTATATTTTTGGGATTTAGATATTAATAGTTGATTATTTGTACAAATTGAACTTATTTCTATCATTCTTTTCAGTGTGTTTGCTGATCTGTCCTCATCGGCCTACCCCGAGAATCCCCAACTCTCTCTCACCAAGTTCTTCACACTACAGGAGCTAATCTCCCAAACAAATTCCAAAGATTCAATCAAGGACAAGCCCCATATTTTGACTGCAAACTCATCTCTGCCAGAAGCAGATAAATCTACAAAAATTACATCTCTATTCCAGTCAAAGAGTGCTTCATCGAAGTCGACAAAGGCCGCTGTTGAATTAAGAGAGAGTGAAAAACAAGAATGGGCTAGAGGAGATGGTGCAAAGGAGATAAAGTTACTAAGAGAAGTTTTGCTAAAGGAATCAACATCATGGTTTTTGAATTTCTTGGAGGAAGCCTTGGATGTCGGGTTTCATATAGCGAACCACGACAGCAAGGGCTGGAACAATGCAAGGCGACAAACGGAAGCGGACAACCATATTGCTGTTGCGTTATCACAGCTCAAGCAAGCCAACGAATGGTTGGACAAGTTGAAAGGAAATTTGAGCTCAATAGATAGTGGCTCAAGGGAAACCATTGACAGATTAAAGCAGAAAGTCTATTCCTGTTTGCTTGTACATGTGAAGTCTGCTGCATCAGCTCTAGAAAGCCGAATCAACCGTTGTTGATCGACAACAAAGAATTCGAACTTTGTACATTTTATGACCCAGTAATTAGACATTTAAAGTGACTTTGATCCCCTGATAACAAGAGTTTGGTCGTTCTTATCGACAAATCGCTCGACACATTGATTGATGACACATTTAGAACTACTTCTTTCTGTTAACTGCACTCCCTTTCCTCTAAAGTTCTCAAAATTACAAGTACATTAAACATCAAGGCCGTGTTTGGGGGTCCATTTATGCAAACGAGAGTTGGGTTATTAAAACCCAACTCACATTTGGCCCACATGTTATAATAACCGGTGGTTGTGGTTTCATATAACCATCATCATCATTTCACATAACCCATACTTCCGTTTGAGATTAACCATTTTCTCGATGTTATAATAGTTTGTACCTCAAAGACCGTTTATCATAGCATCTAATATAATAACTTACTCATCAAACATCGTTTATTATAACCTCTGTTATAATAACCTGTGTCCTAAATAAAGTTTGTTATAGCTCACCATTTAAAACAATCCACAGTTTATCATAACCCACCGTTTATAATAGCTCAACCAGTGCTCCAATCACGCTCAACGTCTTATAGCATACTAAATCATATCAGAAGTTTCCTAAGCTCAAACAATGTAGACACTATTAAGAGGGAATATACACTAAACCAAACACCAGCTCAATTATTCAATTTATAAAACAAATAAAAAAGAACAAAGTTACCATTTGTTAGATGTGGAGACAAGCTTAAGTTTTCAAAGCTGTTTTCAAAAAAGGAACAGAATCCAAGATGGAGAAAAAGAGCACAAGCCAAGACTCTCCCATCTTGCTGGTAAGTCAAGCATGTGCCCTGCCTCTCCAACTTGGCTAACTCTTCCTATCTCCTCAAATTCTAGCCACTTAGGCATTTTAACAAACAGCTTATGAGCATACACACAGAACTGCAAAAACACACATATTTATACAGCAATGTCAGTGAGCAAACAAATGGGCAGCCATGAGAATGAGTGCATAATATTCCATGTTAATAATAAAACTTGTTAGCAGCCAACAAAAAGCTTTGTTGATGAGAATGGCAAGCATGTTATGGGTAAGAAAGTGGTTCATCTTGTTTTGTTTATCAAATAATGCAAAACCCTTGAGTGGATCTAGCTGCCAAATGATGGGTGGGGGAAAAAAAAAGTAAAGCAAATGAGCTTCAATGGCTGCCAAACTGGCAATTTGAGGTAGTGTATGGACTTGTAGATTTTTTTTTTTTTTTTTTTTTTAACCAAACTAATGTTAGAAAATCAATAAACAGTTAAACTCCCGAGGGAGCTACGGTTACAACCAGCTCCGTTTGGTATACAGAGAATAAACAAAGAGGAACATCTTCCATCCACACTAAATCTTCAGTTGCAAAGTTAGAAAGTTAGAAATGAAACAAAGTTAGAAAGTTAGAAATGAAACTTTTCCTAATTTGAGGCATAAAATGAAATCAATGTGAAATATTTTAAAACATTTATGGTCAATTAAGTATATGTTAAAGTGCCGATATGAGTTGTTGCTCAGCGGCATTAGTATACATCTGGACCCCAATTATTATAATTTCAAAAAAAAAAAAAAAGAATATTATTAAATTAGTTTAGTTTTTAAACTTCAAATATGTATCTATTTGTTATTTTAATTTTTTTTTAGAACAAATTGGGAGAGGAGGACCACAAATCCTACAAAGGATACAATTACTCTCAAATAAATGAGAGTCAAATATCGATTCTAGGATTGAATTCGTGATCATGGTGTTGAATTGAATTTTTACCGAACAATGAAACTATCAGGCCACCAACCTTTTCCGATCTTAAAAGTTGTTCAAACCGGTTGTGACATACTATCTCTTGTATTATATTTGCAGCACAATTTCTAAAATAATTCATTTTTAGTACATTCAATCAGTAATAGAACTCAATTTGAATTTACTATTACAAATGAATTAATTTTGATTTTGTGCTATAGATGAAAATACTTTGTCTTTTTATTATACATACAAAATTCTCTTAAAAAATTTAGAGTAAACTTTTTATTTTTTACTTTTTTAGAGTAGGGAGAGTAGGCTTATTCATAAACCCTTCTTATTTCATGGCTTAGGCCTTTACCATTGCCAAATTATTTTTAAAATTTTTCACTATTTATTAAAGACATTTTTATAGACCTATTAAAATTGAGAAAAAGGACTAAAATCAAATTAATTAATAAATAACTTATAAATATAATCAAAGGTGGGTGGCTATATTTAGTTTTTTGAAATTACAATAATTGAAAGTGGAATGACTGGAACCCAATACTTGATCATTGAATATACGATAATAGTAATTCTAAATATTTAACTGGATTACCACCAAATAATAAAACCATCAGACTAGCTATCATTCGGTAAAAATAAAAAATAAAAAATAAAATAGTGATAATAGAATTTGCATAGGTATATATACCAAATTCATCATTTAAGTAAATTTTGTGAAGCACATTTTGCATATTTGACTTGTGGCAACAGCAATGCCTTCATTTCCATTTCCATCTCCATGGATCCGATTCTGAGCTGCGAACGCCAAGGGCAATAATTCAATTCCCCATTTCCATCGAATTTCTTCCTCGGATCTTTGAAATCAACACAGAATCCCCCGCCTGGTAATATCGCTGCTTTTTTTCTCGTTGATTTGCTATTTTTTGGTTGTTTTCTCGTAAGAATTGGACTATTGTGCGATCAATTGAAGATTCATCAATCATTTTCTTTGATCGATATGATTCCGTAAGAAATTACTGATTCCTTTGTTAGGACCGCGTTGTTGTTGATGGTTGATTAATTTCTTCCGGATCGGGTATGATTTATGTGAAACCTCTATTTCTAGCTTAATTAGAGTGATAACCACGAGGTTTACGTCGCTGTTCTTTTTCTTTCGTTTATTGGTATCCGTTAATGGCGTCGCGTGGGGGTTTCGAAGAGTTTTATTTTATATCCGTGACTGTTTGAGCCAGCTTTCGCGCACCTTGACTAATGTCATTAGGACATACTGTCTGACCCTACAACATTTGGTTGTCAAGGAAACATGTAGAAAATTAATTCCTAGGTAGGTGGCTACCATGGATTGAACTCATCACCTTATGCACTCCAAGAGGACCCTCTTTGACTAATTGAGTCATTCTATTAATGGAATGTTTTCAATTATACTATAGAAATTCCTCTAGTGTGGTTATGGTTGTATATAAAGTTGATAAGGAGTTATATTGAAGGAAACTTTTCATGAATATAAAAAAAATGAAAGAAATTCTATGAATGTCGAGATTTTAGAAAAAATTCAAGTATAGATAAAACGGATTCAAATATAACAAAATTTGGGAGTTGACATTTCACCCACTTTTGACATTTGAGGCTGTAAATTGATGGCATAAAGTGAAACTGATTGAAGCACTAACAGTTGAAATATTTTGGTATGTATGAATTTTTTTAAAAATTTGTCAAAATCAAAATAGTTCCTTGTATTTAACTTGTGGCTAATGTGAGTATGCCAATGTGGGTGTAATGTAACTAATGATGTTAAGAACTTGAAGAATAAGATAATAAAGATGGATCTATAAATAATGGCATTTTCAATTTAAACCTTGCATTTATACTTTTAAGGAGTTTTGGGACAAATTATGACTCAAGAAAACTATCTTATCGAGTGTATTGTTTTTGGCCGGTTACTGATTTCCCCATTTCTTTAATGTTCTTGTCAACATTATTATATGCTTGATCCTTAGCTGAGTTATCGACTTGTAAACACTACGATTATACGCAGCTTATTTTTCTTCTTGTATAAGATATCGTGTCTGACATAGTACAATAATTTTATCCTTAGTTGGGGGACATATCAAACTAAGGATGGTGAAGATTACAATGATTGCTCGTGTTACGGATGGTCTTCCTCTAGCAGAGGGACTAGACGATGGCCGTGATATGCAAGATTCGGAATTCTATAAGCAGCAAGTGAAGGCTCTGTTTAAGAACCTATCAAGAGGTCAAAATGAGGCTTCAAGAATGTCTGTCGAGACGGGCCCATATATTTTTCAGTATCCATTTATGATTGAGCTTTCACATTTAAATTATAGTATTCATTGGCAGGCTAGTTTGTTGTATTTTTTAATTTTCGTATCTTCATGTCCATGATGTCATAGTGTATATATTACGAAATAAATTAGGAAGCAGCTTTGCTGTTTAATCCTTAATCATTACACCTCATTCTGATTTGTTGTGGCTTGGGAGGGGCTAAACTGTAAATAAGGTTATCCCCATTTCTATACATGTCTTTCCTTGGAAAGGAAATAGGATTACTAGTTAAACTGACCTTGGAGCAAATTAATGTTTTTTTTTTATATCCGTGACTGTCCGAGCCAGCTTTCACGCACCTCAACTAATGTCACGGGACATACTGCCTGACCGTACAACATTTGGATGCCAAGGAAACCCGTAGAAAATTAATTCATAGGTAGGTGGCCATCATGGATTGAACCCGTCACCTTATGCACCCTAACATCCTCTTTGACCAATTGAGCCACTCCATGATGGTTAGCCAATTTAGGTTAGCTTGCTAATTCAATGGTAGCTTGCCAAAAAGTTGGTGTTTTCAGACGAATGAGTTCAATATGCAAAACTTATAAATGTGTTTCATCGATGTCTTTGAGAATTAGCCAACAAAGAGCAGTATCTCAACGGTATCAGTATACACCCAATAACCAAAAGGTCATGGGTTCAAATCCCCTACCCCTAATTGTTGTAGAACTAAAAAAAACGTCTTGGTGAATTATGGTTTATCTCTCTAAATTTTTTAGTGTCAAGAAGATTTTTAGTAGCTAAAAAATGCTCTTGACAGAGTCATTTTACCTTGACCTGAGTTTTTAGCTATATAATTGAAGGAAGAGTCTGTTATTTAACTATGTGCGATCGTGCTTATCCAAAGAAACTGGCCTTTCAATACCTTGAGGACCTGAAGAATGAATTTGAACGTGTCAATGGGGCTCAAATCGAAACTGCTGCTAGGCCTTATGCATTCATTAAATTTGGTATGCATTACTAACTCGTATGCACTTTGAACCTCGTAACTTTATTGTACTTCACTTTCGCTTTATTTGAATTCTTGTTTCCCACCTCATTTTGATGTTCAACAGATACATTCATTCAGAAGACCAAGAAATTGTACCAGGATACCCGTACGCAACGTAATATTTCAAAGTTGAATGATGAACTTTACGAGGTCCACCAAATTATGACTCGCAATGTTCAAGAAGTTCTTGGTGTTGGTGAAAAATTAGACCGTAAGATAGTTCCTTTTCCTTCTCTTCTAAATTAATGTCATTCAAGTGTGATTATGCATTATCCTATGATAAAAAAAATGTGATGAAGCATTACGGATCCTTTGTTTTCTGTTAGTGTGAGTAGTTCAACTATCATTACAAACTAAATCATATTGTTCCCAGTTTCTAGGTGTGTGAGGATATGTTAATTGAAAGGGTCATCACGAATTATATTCATTTAGGTTGGTAGAATCATTTTTTGCGTATAATTGGAGATCTATTTTGTAACTGGGGCATGTGCCCTCTTGTAATTTCATATTTATAATGAAATTGTTTCTTATCCAAAAAAGAATCATATTTCCGTAGTGTGCAATATGATAAGTTTCTAATTTTGAAGTATGGAAATTTTGCAGAGGTCAGTCAAATGTCAAGTAGGTTGACATCAGAATCCCGCGTATATGCTGACAAGGCTAGAGATTTGAACCGGCAGGTCAGTGTCATAGTATTGTTTGATGTGTGCTTTCAATTCTGTCAGAAGTTTAATGTTTGCCTTAAGCATGTTTGGGAGCTGAGTTCTTATAACCTTGCCCACGTTTGGCCCACCGATTATAGTAATCGGTGGGTTGGCCCAAACTCAAGACACCATTTCACGTAACCTCCACAGCCGTTTCCTTGTTGAAATATCATGCACCTCAGACATTGTTTATCATAGTCTCTATTACAATAAACTGGAATCTCTAATACAGTTTATAATAGCCTATCATTTATAATAATCCAATCGTTGCCTCAAATACGGCCTAATTTTTTGACAATGGTTTATAGTGAAACATCAACAAGTAAATCTTTTGCATGCATTTGATGTTTCTCGAGATTTTGGAAAAAATTCGCCTCCAATATAGTCTAAAATCTAAATTAACGAAAAAGCTGTTGTAGTTACGAAAATCCTTACGCGATGGACTCGAAGTGGAAGTTATCTGCTGTCATTTAGCCAAAAATCATCAAATTCTAACAAACATCATTAAAGATCCCATTGTTTCTCTCTAACCAGACTGGAAACTACAATATTCTAGCTTTGCCTTTGAGACACCATCTAAAAAGCAACCCTGTGAGCCAGTCTACAACAATATCATCTTAGAAACAGTAGTTGAGGTAAAAATATTTTTACAGGGACAGTTTCCCTCAAGCCACAAACTCATAATGAATGAAAATGGGGATTTTATCTGTTGTGAAATTGTAGCAGTTGTTTTATGTAGTTGAGGAAAAAATAAGCACAAGACATTTTAAACCATTTAAATCATCTCATGAGTTGAGTTGACCTAGTTGCCAGGAAGGTTTTAGAAAGCGAAGAGATATTGAGTTAAATCCACGATGACCACCTACCTAAGAATTAAATTTCTTGACAACTAAATGTAGTAGGGCCAGATTGTTCTCTGATGAGGAGGGTGCGTGTCATTCTTTTTTTTTTTTTTTTGAGACCGGTAAATCGGAGCTTCGCTCCACTATATCCGGGGTAACCACGCCCGTCCCTAGGCCAAGCACTGGGAGACATCGAAGGAATGGAGACACGAGAGGTGTCTACAAATTAATGTTACTGGTGAATTTCGAAGCCCAAGCCTTCAACCACTTGTGCCATCCCTTTGGGGACAGGGTGTGTGTCATTCTTGAGTTTCATAGTTCATAATTGTGCATGATTTTGTTGTTGGACTTCATTTTCAAGTAAACTTGTGTTAATTAACTTAATTTATATTCCAGGCTTTAATTCGGAAGTGGGCCCCTGTTGCAATAGTGTTTGGAGTTGTGTTCCTGCTATTCTGGTTAAAATCAAAGATCTGGTGATTGAATTGCCATTCCAGATATCCAGGCAGTTGAAACTGGGTTAGAGATGAGTTCTATTCTAGATATCAGAAAATTAGTGTTTTGGTTAACTCCAAAGTGTAAGAGCGACGTTAAAAACTAGTATTCCAGATTTAGTATTAAAAAAAAAAAAAAAAAATTACATGTTTATTCACATTTTTCCTCCCAATATACATTTTTTATTCCTCATTATATTTATTATACACACTAGTCTTGTCTTTCTTTGGCATAAATCAGGTTGAAAACTTAAGATTTGCATCTTTCATATTTTCACACTTCAGTTTGCTAATTGGAATCATTGGTTGAAGTTATATATACTTTAACCAGTTGAGTTGTGTTTTAAAATGAGAAGGAATAAGTGTGCAAAGATGAATGTGTATAGTTGAATTGGTTAAGACATGCATGAGTAATCGAGAGTTTTTTTCTCGACTAATGTCACGGAACATACCGCCTGACCCTACAATATTTGGATGTCAAGAAAATTCATAGGAAGAGTAATCAAGAGGTCAAAAGTTTGAAACGTTCTATTCTACCTATCAAACTAAAAAATGCATAAAAATGAACTTAAGAACACCTTATGTTTGTTTACTCATTTATCCAACGTTTACACATGAGTAAGCTTGTAAGATTTTGATATTATCTTGGAGGCAATTTTGTAGGGTAATCCTAACATGATTAAATGAATTTGGTTAGAATATCATTTTGATCTCGATACTTTGTGATTTGTTCTTTTAGTTTGTATCATAAATCTTCAATTTAGTTCCTAATTAGTTTAAAATTAATTATTCTAAAAAAATAATTAATTTTATTAACTTATTTTGAAGGAGATTTTGCATGTATAATAAAAAAAAGGTAAAATATTTCAATATATAACACAAAAATAAAAGAAGCCTTAACACATTTATTTTGTCAATTGTGCTACGTTCACTCATCCCATCTAAATTTTGAATATGTGATTACATTTTTGTAGCAATTGCTTGCTCTACTAAAGGACACATTTTTGTAGCAATTGCTTGCTCTATTAAAGGACACGTCTCTTTAATCATAGCTTGTTGTTTTGGGATTAAATAATACTCCAAATAACATTATTCTAAAAAAATAATTAATCGAGTCTCTAACATTATTTAATTAAAAAAAAAATCACTTTAATAATTTCACGTGCTTCAAAATGATTTTTAAATTACCAAAATTTTAAGCACTTTTTTTACATTTATTAAAATAACATTTATCTTAAACACTTTAATTTCATTTTAGTTTATTTTAGTCTGTATTTTTAATAAAACTTAACACTATTCTCTATAATAAGAAGTTATTTGTTTATCAAAACTGTAAAATAAAAATAATTATTGTGATACAATTAAAGATGCCATATGAACATATTTTCAAAGAGATAAACTAATGGAGACTAAATTCGTTTCAAGAATAAAAAATAAAAAATAAAAAAAAATAAAAAACTAATGGCAGAGACCAAAAGTTGATGACCAAAATTGAAAAAACAGACTCTAAAATATTTGTTAAAAGTTCTGTAGGTTACTGTACATATTATCTTGAATCCTACCTCAAAAGCTAAATACACGTAGAAACACTCTAATACATATCAGATTATTAAACTACAAAAGAGTAAAATTCCAAGCAAATCATCTAAACAATTGCCTACAAGAATTCTAGACTTCATGAATTATTTACAGAGTTACTCTTGTTAACACCACCTTGCATGTCCATGGGAGAATTTGAAATACTACTGACCGAGCCAAGGGGGCTTGCGGGGCAAACCTCGGGATTCCCAGCACTCAGGGCATGCATTGTCCCGGAGCTCATTTGCGGGCTCATCGGAGTTCTCTGATTCATTGGTTGCGGGCTAGTCGATTGCTGCTGCTGCTGCTGGACTCCCATGGTTGAAGGTGAACCCACCTGCTGTGGTGAAACAACAGCCTGAAGTTGTGATGTTTCAGGATGCTGAGCTTGTTGTTGTAGTTGCTGTTGCTGAGGTTGTTGCTGTTGCTGCTGCTGTTGTTGCTGCTGTTGCAATTGTTGTTGCATTTGTTGTTGGAGCTGCTGCTGCTGGCTCATGTATGCATTCATTCCGGGCATCAACTTTGGAGGACCCATTGATACCGCCCGTTGCATCGGGTTCATGCCAGCACGGTTTAGAGCTTGTCCCAGCATTGAAATTCCAGCTGAGGTTGGATGCATCCTTGCTCCTGGTATTCCATTTATGGTTGATTGAGAGGCAGCACCGAGCATTCCTCGGGTTTGCGCCATCCTAAATTTATAAGCAGCTTGTGCCTGAGCTGGCGTCATTGTTCCCCGAAATTGTTGACTTAGAGTGTTGTTGAAACTAGATGCCTGAGTTAAGTTCATTGGATTTTGACCAGTACTGCCCGTGGCGGAAATCGAACCGATGGGCGCTTGAAGTCCAGTTCCTCCTATTCCTCCTCTGGTAGCTCCTCCTATACCCATTGAACTGCCAAGGCTTCCAAGCCCCACCATGTTGTTATTCATGTTGCCCATAGCTCCCATTATCATTTTCCTCTGCAATTGTGACTGCTGTTGCTGCTGCAATAGGTGAAGTGGAATGGATGACTTGTTCATGTTACTACCCAATTGAACGTTCGAATTCTGGCCAATGGCATTCAAATGCGACAGCGGGTTTGCCCCGAGCATCATCGATCGCTGGAACTGTTGATGCTGTGATTGAATCAGGTTTTGCTGATTCTGCTGCTGTGATGGCTGCTGCGGCTGTTGTTGCTGCTGTTGTTGCTGTTGTTGTTGTTGCTGTTGTTGCTGCATCGAAAGCTGGGCTTCCATCAGTTGCGGCCTTGCAGGTAACGAAACGCCTGCCAAAATTCCTTGAGACTGCATGGCCGCCTGAGGGTTTCCAGGAGGCAACATCCTTGTGTTTCCTAGAAGATTATGGGAGGCGTTGAGCAGGGAGGAATTACCGCTGTTGCTCGGCTTCGGCACTTCATTGGATGTTTGACCTGGAAAAGCTTCGCCATAATGCTGCATTTCCGCGGCTGGATTAATATGAGGATGAACAGAAGTATTTGATTGACTGTTGGGTGATGGATTCGTCCGGTTTGGCCTAAGTTGAATATTATCTTCAACAAGTTCGTACCCTTCATGAACCATCTGCAAAATTACACAATTTCTTTACTGGTTTTGAAAATTAAGTCTATAAATACTACTTCATGTGTAGGTTTTTCCGAATTAACTACTTTTTACCAATGTTTCAAAAAAAAAAAAAAAAAAATTTACAAAAATTAGGGGATGGAGATTCCAGCTTATTACCTCTAGGTCATTGGCACACACTTATGCCGGTTGATCTTGTTGGTTATGTTTTAAAAAACTTTTGAAACTAAAAAGAAAAGTAGTTCCAGAACTTGTTTTTGTTTTTGAAATTTGACAAGAAACTAAAATGTTTCCATAAGAAAGATTGAAACTATTGTACAGAAGATGAAACTCATTGTAGTGAAATTATGGAAAAACAAGCACAATTTTTACAAACCAAAAATCAAATGGCTGTCTACCAGGACCTAAATAATTAAAAACAAATAAAACCTAACCAGATCGTGAACAAAAATATCAGAGCAGATTAATTTTATGAAAGGAAAATTTAGATCATACCAATGAACATAATTGCTCAGCAAGTAAATCTGCCAAAAGCTGTATCATAAAACATAGATATACTGATGTCAGAACAACACAAAGAGATATAGAAGATGTTGAGCAAATAAATAATCAAAAAGTACATGAACAAGACTAAACAATTACATGAACTGGACTACTTTCTCGCAAGTGCCGTCATCACGTTTGACTACGTTACCTCAATCATACAATGCATTCTAGTCTAAACTATCAACAAGGCCTCCATTCAATCATATCAAGCTACATTAATGACCAGAATACAACTGTGCCTCTAGAATATTGTATCCCCTGTATTCGTTTCAGATGCTTATAACAGTCCAAAACTTAAAAAGAAATCTAAATGGAAATCATTTCATAATGGAACTCTATACAAACACAAATCAAAGATAAAGTAGAACAGAAATCCTATTGTTCTTTCTTTTTTATAACCAAGAATCGGAGCTTCACCCCCACTACATACCCGAGGGTACCCGCCGCCCTCGTCCGTCCCAAGGTCCGAACCCAGGAAACTGTTTTTCTTTCTTCTCCATCTCCTTTTTAAAATTTTGATAAGAAACCAAACTACAAAAGAAAAGGGTCCATACAGAACAAAGACACTAAGCACCAAAGGGAGCAAATATTTCAATTAGAGACCGTTTAATAACATATATCTGCAAGGCTATACAGAAAGCTAGCTTTTACAAGAAGCCAAGGCCTTCCCTAGACTTAGAATCAATGATACATGCAGATTATATGTACCTTAGTTGCGCATTTAATTTAAATACTACATAAGATCATTTGATTTGTAGGGTCAAGTTCAGAGAGGTACAGACCGAATTTTTGGGATATGGTGTTTTTTACAATTAATTATACCAGGATAAAACCCATCGAGTCCATTGGAGGAGGATTAAGGTTATAATTAAAATTTGGTAACATAACACTAACAGTATATGAATATAAGGGAAATTAGAAAAATTGTTGGACTGCAAAACATGACAGATTAGCCAATAATCTCAATCAAAGAACATGCATGTAACAGTTGAAGTTAACTCCAATGAATCTCTTCTAAGAGCAAATAGCTGGTAAGTGGTAAATATAATAAAGCTTACAGTATTGGGCAATGTTGGAAGACAGTCCTCTACGGCGAGAAAGCTGCTATCATCTATATCCTCATAGGTAATTGCTACAGTTCCATCATTGGGCTTTTCGGACAGGATCACCCTACTTCGTAACCTAGTAACATACGAAACCATCCCTGCAGAAGCACACAAAGAGGTTTCTAATGGAATGAAGAGTGAATTAAAAAGACTGACTATCTGAAAACCGACAAAGTTACAGACCTTGAGGCGTACGGTCTTGCAACACAAAAGTTAACACCCTTCTTTTGCAGGCGTTCAAGCTGCCGCCAGTTAGGGACTTTGACATCTTTCTTGGACAAGCGTTATCTTTTAAGTCATCGCCAATAGATAAGTTTCCCAGATGAGATGCAAGATTGTGAGTTGGAAATGCATTTGCCTTTCTAGGATACTCGTTGACTTTTTTCTTTTTAAGGTTAAGCTGATGCCTGCAATAGGGTTTTGGTTAAACAACAAAAGAAATGCATCAAAGTCATGTACATCCTCCAAAAAGCAAAAAACTTGCATAGAAAGCCTATATCGGGGAGAGAGAATGAATGGAAAGAGGGAAATTTCAACACGACGGAATTAATTCATGAACGATCTTAATGTCGAAAAAAAAGAAGATAGATATCCAAACTTTACCTTGCAGTCACAATTTCTATCTTCGAGAATCTATCGATCATTGTTTGATCAGCAAAAGTTGGGGTTCCAACTGAAGGACTGTTCGCATTCAGGGGAATACTCATATTACCAACACTAGCAGGAGATCCGACTCCACTGATTGCTGGGGTTCTGGGGAGGGAATTTGATCTTCGCTTTGCAGCAGCTTGGACCTGATGTTGTCTTTGCATTGAATCATTAGCACTGGAGGTCATGGATGGAGTTCCCCCAACATGAGAAACGGAATTAACGGCCGGCTTCTCCTTTTGTGCGGATGCAAGTGCAGAAATATTTCCATAGTGTGGTCCACCTGAGCCACTAGAGAACTCCCCTGATTTCGACATCATTGGTTGAGTCAAAGGTCCTGCTGACAGACGAGGACTTTGAACTGATTTTCGTTTAGATATTTGGTCCTCTTTTTTTACTTCCTTCTCAATGTGCTGACCAAAATTATTCCAAGGAGGCTGAGAGAGGTTAGATCTTGCAAATGCTTGATGGGCGGGTCTTTGCTGAACCCGTGGATGCTGAGGATCTAGTTGGTTTTCTGTTTCCATCATCTGCGTATCAGTTTTGCTTCGACTGAGGTCAGATCCATCTATCTTTTCTGTGTCGAACGGCTCTTCCTTGGCTCCATATCGCATTGCTGATTGTCCTGTAGCAAACGGTAATTGCACAGAATCCTGATTCATGACTCCTTCAAACATCTGCTGAGAAAACTTTTGAACTCCTTGGTTTGAGTACTGAATATTTCTTGCTATTGCTTGCTGTTGCAACATCTTCCAGTTCATGTCAGATCCCTGAGGGCCTTCCATAGATGCCAATGGGTGCTGTTGAATTCCATCCATGCCGATAAGAGATGACCTAGGTCTCTTGTTAAAGCTGGACAAGGGCGACATTTGCCCATCTGGAGTTTCCCTCTTTCCATGAAGAGAGGCATTAGGGTTCAAATTGTCCGCATACGAGATCATTTCTGGCCCGGTAGGGGAAACACCAGATGGATTAAGTACTGACCCAGCCGCTTGATCGAGCATACCTCTTGGGGTTCCACTGCCCATAGAATACCTAGATTGAGATACAGATCCTGCAGGTTGTGCTGGAAGAGAAACATCTGAAGTAAAGTTCTTTGGTCTTGATGCTAACATCTCATTTAAAATCATATTTTGACCAGCTGCATTATCATGGACATTAGTAGATATCAAATTTCCAGGAGTGGATCCTGACTCTCCAAGTCTGGTATTAAAGCTTTCTGGTACAATAGAAATTTTCTTCCCAAACTTATTATTAGATGTGATAGATACTTCAGAAAGCTGCCTCAACCGCTTCCTTCGCACGCTGTACTGAGAAAAGTTGAGCTGCAAATGGTAACATTAAATGTTACACATCAAAAAGATGGAAAACTTATTTTCATAAAACATAACCATTTTGAAATTTAGATCACCTTCATAGGAGCTGGGCTGTTACAGGGCCTATCAAACTTGGAAGCAGGGTTAAGATTAAGTTGCGGTTGCAACGCCTTAAGAATCCGGGACTCCACTTCCTTGAATACCAAAAACAAACTAAAAAATATATCACATCCTCAAAATGTTGTAAAAAAATATTCACTATAGGTTATGAACTAATCATACATACCATCAGATCACCGTAGGTCCATGAACTATCTGAAATTAAGGGAATATCTTTTACCACATTTTCCAAGGACATCTTAAGATGTATCTTATTGACAATAGGTAATCCATCCGCCGATTGAGTACCAGGCCCCTGTTCAGGACGCCCACGAAAATCTCGTACCTACAGAAACATAATCATGACCAATTCTTTTTTTTGTTTATGGAAAACAATAAACGTGGCTAATTCTGAAAAAATCTAAACTGGAAAGAAACAATGCAACCATATTTAAATATGTTTGAGTTGAGACTAAATTAAGAATTGAAATCTAACATCACCTACACAAGATACATGATCATAATAAATTAACATTAAAATGATCAGAAGAACTACTTGCAACAAAACCCAACAAAACTGATCCAACAACCACAACCGATATTTGTCATTTGACTCATTTCTATCTATCCATGGCTCTGTTCTATTCTTGATATTCCCCACCCAATAAAATCTAAATAGACCAGAGTGAAACAATTATCGAAGGCAGAAATCACATTGTGAACCCTCCATACTCTTAAATATGAAAGACTCCTCTGTCGACCAAAAAAATAATATATATTAGATAGTCTTAAATGGACTACCACCGATCAAGATAAACTACGCACCACCAACCCATTCGGTTAATATATATATATATATAACATAGGAACACACACATGCGTTTTTCTTAAATTTTCTATTCTGAAATTCCATCGTGATAGAATCTTCTTCATTATATCCCTTTTCTAAATCGTCCGACTCTTAACCATGATTTAAGCTTCCAGAAGGTAAATGCAGAATTTAAATAAACTCACCTCACAAACAATTGTGCCATCAACATATTTGCAAGGTATATCATCGAGAATATCTCCAGGCAATCGGCCACACTCAATAGCCTTGAAGCACATAAAATAAAGAAAAATTAACAAAAGGAAAGGCTTATCATGATGAAAAGAATGGTAGGAGACAAATGATATTTATTATACATTTATATCAGTGCAATAAAAGGAAAATTTTAACAACCATAGAGACTTTCAGGATCATAACTAATAAAGATTGAAGAAATTTGAAGATTGGTAAATAAACAACTGGCTAACTAAGAAGACCTACGTGGAGAGAAATGAGGCAAAGCAGATGACACTTACAGAAAACAAGTTTTCAGATTTTCTGTCGTAAGGAAGTAACAACTTTGAATTGTCTTGTAGAGTACTCGGGTGCGTAGGCTCAATCTGAAAACCATGATTACAAAAGTCAAGCATCAGTCTAGCTGCACTTCCCTTCCAAGTTAGTTACTACTCAAATGAAGTTATGCTATTTTCAACAAACCTCTGATGGTTTTCCAATAGAATATCCATCTTGAAAGAGGTTTAATGTGAAGGAAACTCCATTCTCTGAAATAACAAGATTACTTAGAAAAATATAATAATTAAAAAAAAACAAAACAAAACAAAAAACAAGAAACAAGAAACCAAACATAATTAGACAATGCCAAAAGTCGATAGAAATCACCTGGAATTGGACGACCTAAAGAAGACTCAGATATCCCAATCAACCCATTTACACCCCCACTGTTTTTAGTTTCTTCATCCTGTTACACCAAGAATATATTACCAAGTAAACAGAATTATCATAACTGACTTGCTATAGGCTATACACACTCAATGGAAATTTGATTGATTTCAAATTGTAGGACAAGTATAATTTTCATGCTTGAAAGTAGATGAAGAATAACAAGTAACAACAACAAGAAGAAGAAAATCCATCCACTACCATCATCATTATTAAGTACTTGAACTTTCAAAACATTTTCAATTTAGCAGAAGTAAGTCCAAAAGATCTATTTTTCAATCCTTAAGAAAATTCATAAGAATCTATTTTATTCCTCGTCCTTAAATTTCTAATTTTCCACATTGCACAAAAAAAAATAGTATGTCATCACATGAGCTTGTATTAAAGCTAAAAATGTTCGAGGCGAAAACAAAACATTTGGAAATATATAGACTTCAAACAAGATAAGAGTGAAAGTTCAGGAATTGAAATAAGAACGTGCAATTAAGGCGTTGTAGGCTGAATTTCCTAACTTTAATCCCTTCTCTAATTTGTCACAAACGGCTAAAATTCAACCATAATCCTGGCTTGGAAATTAAGAGTAAGTAACCAATCATTCGATCCATTTACACAAGCACAAACTAACAATCCCTCCTAACAACAAACAAATGCCCTATGATTTTCTTAGCATCCAAAAGTTATAGGGTCAATTGTCCGAGTTTGTTTACGCGCACCTCAACCCAGACCCTACAATGTTTGGATGTCAAAGAAACTCATAGGAAATTAATTCCTAGTATGTGGTCACATGGATTGAACTAACACCTTATGCACCCCAGTCACGGATATCAAAAAGAAAAATTATAGGATCAAGCATATATGCCAAGAATTGTCGAGATAAGCTTAAACAAAACAAACAAATGCCTTAAAATCATGATTTTTTCCGGGCAAGCTTAAACTTATCTGACCCTACAATATTTGAATGTTCAAGAAATACATAAGAAATCTACCCACTTAGATACTAACTCAAAATCGTTCTCTAAAATCAAATTTTCAGTTCAAACCCCAATTGAAGAAAAAAACGGAATTAGAAGCAGATACCTCAAGTTTTCGAGCAAGAGAAGAATCGTTCTTCGATGAAACCCTAGACCCATCATTAAAATCGTCGTCATCATCAATGGCAGAGCTCCCAGATTGGTTAATACAAGGCTTCGGACGAAACCTCCTACCCTTGTGCGAGATTTTGAAGGAAACGCCCATTTTTTTTTTCCAAATGGGGTTTAAGAAACCTTACGATGATTCACGATCTCCGAACGCCAAGAACAGTGCGGAATCGAATCGAAGAAAAAAGAGGAAATCAAATTGTGAACAACGAAAATTGGGAAATTGGGGGGGAAAATCGGAAGCTGGAATTCATGGAAATTAAGAGAAATTTGCAGTGCAGGATCTGGGTTTGCTCTAAACTTTCCAAGTTAATGGAATTTAATTAGAAAAAGACACAAATTTATCCATGAGCTCTTCCATTGACGAAATAGGGAAAATCGAATAAATAATAGGGAAACTCAATAATTATAAATATAGTCATTTAAAAAAAAAATGTAAGCAGTTTGGATGGTTTGCTAACGTTCTCGCTTCATATTTCTTGTTTCTTAATTTTTGTTTCATGTTTCCTATTTTTTACCTTTTAAAATAATAAATAAGAATATATTTGATAACCGTGTCTGTTTCTTGTTTCTTAAAATAAATAAGAAACATAAACAAATTTGTTTGATAACCGTTTTTTGTTTATATTTTTTTTTTAATTTTTTTCTTTAAATCTTTTAAAAATGTAACAGGTTTTAAAAATTATGTATAAAAATGATTATCAAGATTTTGCATTTTATAGCATAAATAAATTTTTTGAAGAAAAAAAAAGAATCTCAATGTAAAATTAACCACATATTTGTAATAAATATGTATATTACCGATTTCTTAAATTAAATTATAAATTAATTAATTAATTAAAATAAGATATAATTACACATGCTAACCATTCTAAAAAAAAAAAATTTAGTACATCATTCTAAAAAAGTTGATTCTATACATTTATAATAAAATTACGAAATAAAATAAAACAGTTATGTATAAATACTATATTTGTACTAATTAAAATAGTTTTTTTTACTGTCTAATTAAAATAATGTTTATATATAAAATTGAAATTTTTGTCTGAATAAGAAATCGTAACATAATATTTAAAGATTTTTTTGTAGCAATCAATTAAATGTGATTAAATTGATTTTTTTTATAGATTTTTTTCTAAAATTTTGAAGTTTGTGGATTTTTTTTTTATTTTTATTATTATTGAAAATAATCTATAAAATTAGTATATAATTAAATTTAAAAATAAATATATATTAAAATTAAAATAATAAATTATTTACATAAAAAAAAAGTAAATTTTTTTTTTTAAACAAGTAAATTAGATATTATATATTGAAATCCAAATAAAATAAGAATATTAATATTATGGTTTTAGTAATTAAAATATTATATTAATTTATTTGACCAAATTAAAAATGAAATGTTGATTTTAAAATTATTAAAAAAAAAAAAAAAAAAAAAAGTTGATTTCAAAATCTTACATGAAAAAGAAAAAATTAAAAAAACTTACGGTGGATCGGACGTCTGTCATGGGTGTGCACCCAAATAGTACTTGCAGTCTTTCCACCATGCAACAATCTTGAGTTTTGTTAAAGTTGGACAAGTGTTTATAGGAATGAAAACAAAACTTGAGAAACATAATCAAAATAATCAGAAACGGAACAGGAGAAGGAGTTTCTCATTTTGCAGACAAATATTAGAAACGTTTCTCTAAATTGTGGGAACGAGAAACGGGAACAATTACCAAATAATTCTGTTTCTCAAAAAACGAGAAACGGAAACAAGAAACAGGAAACGGGAACGTTACCAAACGGGCCCTTGAAGGCTTATTAATGAGTATTCATAATATAGTATTAAAACGTATTAATGATTATGGGTGTAAATAATTTAAATTTTACCTACATTTATAATTACTTTATGGCAAGAGTCCTCTATTACAATTTACTCGAATAATAAGGAGATTTTTTTTTTTTGTTTATTTATTTTCTCGGAAATATTTTTTAGTTTTTAGGTTTGATTTGTATTTTTTGTTTGTATTCATGAGTGTTTGGATTAACTTAAACATTTTTAAGTAGGTGATTACCATAAGTCGAACTTATCATATCTTAGTTATTTATGACATTCTTAACCACTAGATTATTCTATAATGATTACACGAATCAAAGAGTAATATGTAATTTCGATTTAATTTATATATTTTAAAATGAAATATTTTTACATTTAACATTTTAAAAATGATCAATTTTAGTCCTGGCATTTTTATCATGTTTAATTCATTTGAGAAAGAAAAGTTTGATACATGACATAATTTTGATTGTGATGATATTTATACTAATTTTAATATTCAATATTTTTATATTCACCTAAAATAAAATAAATATAGCTTCTCAAAAAAATAATTAAATAAATAAATTTAAGACTTTCAAAAAATAAAATTGAATATTCTTAAATTGTCAATTTTTTAATTTTGAAACATATAAGCTACATAAAAATTATACTCTAAATTTAGTGACTAAAATAATATTTCTTCCTTCCTCAAAAAAAAAAAAAAAATATTTCTTCCTTAATAATAATATATTTTTTATAACACGTCAACTTACCTAGATTTCAGCAGATTAATTCAGTGATTATTAAGAGTAAAATTATCATTTATAAATTACTCAAAACCTTTTTGATCAATTTACTCCATGAGGTTTTATTTTTATTTTTAATATAATATTAAAACAGTTTTTTTTAACCATTGGATTGGCTGCAAGCTTAAATCTATTAAATCCCCACCCTCAGAGTAGGAAAGCTTGAAGATTAATTTATTAAAGAAAATAATTATAAATATAATCACTTTAAAAAAATTAATAATCATAATGATGTATAAATAATATTTTCTTATAATAGTGTATTAATAATAAAAAATATTATATTAATGATTATAAATATAAATAATTAAAAAATATTATCTATATTTATAATTGTTTGTGAAAAAAAAGTACATTCAATACAATTTTTCTCAGAGAGTAATCCTAAACTAATCAAGAAAATAATCCTAAGCTTAAGTAAGCTACATGACCAATGAAAATTACATTAAAATTTATATTCACATTATAGAGATGATCTTAAAAAAAATGTGGAGTGTAACCACTTGGCAAATTCGTGTTCAATCAACTACAACAAATAATCTGGACCGATTTAAAACAATTGCATAAATGAGAGACGTCAACATTTTTGTCCATAATACTGATACCCATTTTCGCACATCTCGATTATTGTCATATACCACCTAATTCGTAGAAAATTAATTCCTAAATAAGTAACCACCATGAATTGAATTCATCAAGATTTTCTTTGACCAATTAAGCCACTCATGATGATTATCCATAATTCTTATTAAAAAAAAAATCATAAATCACCACTATTGAATTACTGTTACATTTAACAAGCAAGAACCACAATAGCAATTGTATTCCAAAACATCATCAAACCTTCATATTATATAAAAGGAAAATAAAACAGAGAAGAAAAAGGGGGAAATAGAGAGGAAAAAAAAAAAAAACTTAATACCAAGCTATACCAAACTAATCTCCTAAATAATACCACCATCCCCTGATAATAAGACACCAAGAGTCCTTATATCCTTGTATAATAAATTCAGATACTTGGTACACAATAACATTCCATAATCACAGCTCCAAGGCTAATAAAAACCAAAACAATTAAAAAAAAAAGATAATACTAAGGCTCAGAAAACTCCCCACAAGAAAAGAAAATGAAAAGTTGAGATCTCTCAACAGACCAACCAAGCACTCCATTTAGTATACATTTCTCTTTTTCTCATGAGCCTTACTGATAATACAAGAGCTGCTGACCTGTTGCAACACTCTGGAACCCGGCATCGTAGATGGCGGCCTGGCTTGAGCCAGCAGCACCCATCCCCATAGCTGCCTGCTTTAACGGATGCGCCACCTGAGGATGCATAAGGGCATGGACGCTGCCCATCTTGCTCATTGCGAGTTGCCGCTCGTATGCTAAGAGGTCGGTTGCGGAGAGTCCCGGCATCTGAACTGCTGCTGATGGTGGAGGAAGCGGGTTGGAGACAGTTCCAGGTGGGGTTGGCTTGCTTCCCCATGAGCACTGCAAACAGAGCAAAATGGCAGAAAAAAATAAATTAAAAAAAACAATTATAGTAAAAAAAAAAAGTAAAGAAACTATTATTACATTATCAATTGTTGCTATGACCAGAAAGAATAAATAAACCTAATCTTTTCGGTGATTCTAGATTGGTCCCTTGACTTTGAAGATAATTCCATTTTGGTCCTTGGACTATTAAAAGTCCAAATTTGGTCCCTCAAGTATGAAAATGGTTTAAAATCAGTCCTTGCCGTTAGAAATATTTAATTTCCCGTTAAAAATCACTCTGACCCATTCTCTCTCTTCAACTCTTCTCTCTCCAACTCCCTCCATTCTTATCTATGCTTCCCTCTTCTGCAATTTCTGGGGAAAAAAAAAAAGCCCACACAAAACCCGTTTCCTCCATTAAATTCCAGTTTGAAACCCTTCACAGTTCACCCATGGACACTCTTCACGCTCTCCATTTTCATGGATTCTGACCATCATTTTTGTACATCAAGAAAAAGAAACCGACAGATATGCAAAATCCAAAATGGGTTTCTTGAAACAACAGTACCACCATTTTTTAAAAAGAAACCCACAAATATGCAAAATCCAAAATGGGTTTCTTGAAAATAGAATTTCGCCATCTGCCCATGGAAAGAAACGAAATCTGAAAACCCAAAATGAAAAATGAAAATCGAAGCAAAAATCAGAGGGGAAATCGAGATTAAACCAAAATTGAGGCAATTGGTTGTTAATTAAGATTAATGAGTTTTTGATTTGATGAGAAAATTGAATCTCCCAATTTATATTAGGGGGAAACTGAACAGTGTATGAATAGCTGTTAAGCTAAGAATGTTGTTGAAATAGCATTTTCTAGAGAGAAGATAGAGAAAATTGTGCTCTCAACTCTTAAATTTTACTTAATTTTACATTTTTTTTTTTGGTTGGGCTTAAATTGAATTAAGCTGAAATTTAGAGATATATTTGTTTTTAATTTGTTATTAAGGATTTGTAGTGTTTAACTTCTCTTAATTTAATGAATCGGGAGATATTTGTAGAGGAAAAGTAATAAGTGTAGTTGATAAAAAAACTCACTGTGGCAGAAGAGTGTCCATGGGGAGGGTTTCAAACTGGAATTTAATGGAGAAAATGGGTTTTGTGTGGGCTTTTTTTTTTCTCCAGAAATTGCAGAAGAGGGAAGCATAGAAAAGAATGGAGGGAGTTGGAGAGAGAAGAGTTGAAGAGAGAGATGGGTCAGAGTGATTTTCAACGGGAAATTAAGGGCCCGTTTGGTAACGTTCCCGTTTCCTGTTTCTCGTTTCTGTTTCTCTTTTTTTAGAAACAATCTTGTTTGGTAACCATCTTGTTTCTTGTTCCCAAAATTTTTGAAAAAATGTTCTACAATTTGGCTTGGAAGTGAGAAACTCCAATTCTCCCGTTTCTTTTTTTCTCTCCATGTTTCTCTATATTTTAATGTGGATTTATATTAAAAAAGTCATGTTATTAATAAAATGTATTTTTGGCATGATGGTCAATGATAATACCTGTTATAATTCTGGGCCTGGTTCAAAACTCAGGTATGTTTTTATTTGTTTATTTTTTCTTTCATTTTTTAACTTTTTTTTTTTTCTTTTTTGAAATCTTAATTTCTAAATTATTGTATGCTTCAATTTTAATTAGTCAAATATGTATTTATAAATAATTTTAATTTCTAAAAATATAATATTAGTATTATTTAATTATTTAATTATTTTTTAAATATAATTTTTATAAATAATGATATTTATATTTCTACATTATTAATTTAAAATATAATAATTTTTTAAAAAATATAAATTTCTTAAATAGTTGAAAGGATAGAAAATTCTAAAAATATAAAAAAATTTAAATAATATTTATGTACTAATGTTTTTTTATAAAAAAAAAAATTATCATCATAAATAATATTTATGCAAATGTTTTTTTTGGCAACCATGATCCATGTATTATTACTTTCTCCCTAACTTTCCAGGTTCGAATCACAGGTGATTCTTTTTTTTTCCTTTTATTTATTTATTTTTTGTTTTCTTTTTTCTTCCGTTTTTATTTTTAAAAATCAACTTTTTAAATTTTAATTCAGTCAAATATATATTCATCTATTATTTTAATTCTTTTGTTATATATAAACTATTTATTATTTTAATTTCATGAATATATAAAAAAAAATCTACATATAACAAAAGTTCAAGAAAAATCAAATATATATATATAAAATCAATCAAACACATTAAATTTGATAGCTACATAAATTTTAGATTTTTTTATTTTATTTCTTAATTTTAGTATAGATATATAAATTTTTTAAAATGTTTAATATGGGTAATTATATATTATTTAACTTTATTTATTTATAATTTAATTTTAAACTTTTATAATATGTGTATTAGTTACAAATTTTTTGTTATCACAGTAAGATTTATTGGATTTTTTTTTATTGAAGAGATTCTTATAATTTATATATATATATATATATATATATAATTTAAAGCATGCTACATTTTTTTAAAGATTAAAAAAATAAAAATAAAAGAAACTAGAAACAAGAAATGGTTACCAAACAAATTTGTTTCTGTTTCTTGTTCTTTTTAAGAAACAGAAACGGTTACCAAACACATTCTTATTTTTTATTTTAAAAAGTAAAGAAACAAGAAACAAGAACTAAGAAACAAGAAACAAGGAACGGGAGTGTTACCAAACGGGCCCTAAACATTTCTAACAGCAATGACTGATTTTAAACCATTTTCATACTTGAGGGACCAAATTTGGACTTTTAATAGTCCAAGGACCAAAATGGAATTATCTTCAAAGTCAAGGGACCAATTTAGTATTTTAACCTTCTAGATTTTATCATAGTTCCGAATTTACATCTGCTATAGTACAAAAATTCCCAAACAAAGATGATAATGAACGAAGCTTTCACAGAAAAATAAATGAAAAAACAATACCAAAAAAAAAAAAAAAAACCAACAAACCAAGAGAGACGACCTATAGGATGGGGCTTCAATCTATTAGCATAACTCCTAATATATAATTAGGAAAAGAAAAGTCTCATAAATGAGGCCAATGGAGAAAGAACCCTTAATTAGGTTATGTATCCAAAAAAATTATTGTTTGGGGGACATTTAGGACAAGGAGAATAAGAAAAGAGAAGAAATAATTCTCTATTTTGAAAATGATTATTTGTATTTAAGAACGATTATCTATGTTTTAGGGAAAGGGAATGGTTATGAGGAAACCGTAACTAAAAGACATGGAATGATTATGGGAGAAAAAAATATTGCTTATGAGATTACATAGAGAATGAAAAGTGGTGATTACAGGGAGTGTCATGGTGCATGTAGGTTAGCACATACACTCACGGATACTAAAAAAAATGATTGTCGATGACCCAAATAAAGGTAAGGGGAACTATCCCCATCTAACGATTCGATCCCCTTGCCCCCAAACACCCCCTTATGACATAAGCCATAAATAGAAAGTGTACAAGGCACGGGTAGCAACTGTATGCCATAAGCCAAAGTATTTCGTAATGAATGCCGATAAAAAGAATATAAACTTAGTTTACGAGTCGAAAACAAACCTTGATCGGTTTGCCAAAAAGAAATGACTGGGCATTCCCCATCTGAATAGCCAAAGCTGCTTCAGCATGAGTGCTGTATCTAACAAAACCAAAGCCTTTATCCCGTTGGATGCGAACCTCCTCAATCACACCAGCACCAAGACCATGAAAATGGCGATGAAGATCAACCTGTGAGGCCTGTATAAACGAGAACTTATTATAAAAAAAAAAAAATCAAAAATGCTAGTTGCCATAGAATTGAGAACTCCTAAATATTACCAACACCGGATAACCAAGGGAACACTAAAATATTATTCTTCTAAGAAAAATTCTTTTCCTGCTAATCTCTTTTGGCAAGCTGAGTAGCGTATCATGTAGATTGCCTTCTAAGAAAAATTATTTTTCTTGCTAATCTCAACTATTGTCACGGGACATACCGCCTGACATTTGGATGCCAATGAAACCCGAACGGAAATTAATTCCTAAGTAGGTGGCCATGATAGATTGAACTCATCACCTTATGCACTCCAAGGCCCTCTTGACCAATTGAGCCACTCCATGATGGTTAAATAAATCTATCATGTACATTGCCTTCTAGTTCTATCATTGGCGCAAGTTTAACATTAACTAAAATATTTATAAAAAATAAAATAATAATAAAACAGATAAGGATGATGTATCTTGCCTCTGGGGCAAGATTGCCAACATAAACAGTAGTGTACTGAGAGTTGTTGTCTGGGGCATCACTATTAACTGTCTCCTTACCATCTTCTGCAGAAAAGTAAGAACTCATGTAAGTATTGTCAAGAGCTTAGGAATCAATCCTCAAAATAAATAACAAAAGTGCGTCATTGACGCATTCTTAACTTATCTGTTCAAATGAAAGAATTGAAAGTCGTCAGTTTTTTTATAAGAAACTAGAGACTTTCATTGTTAATAAAAAGTTACAAAAAACTTTTCCAATGTGATAAAAGAGTAGTAATGCTATATTCATTAAGTGGATGACAATCGTGCGCCCAAGACATGACAATTGAAAGTCGTCTTTAACACAGGTATAAACGCTCACCTGATGATCCATTTGTAAGCTCTCCAATATCAGAGCTCTGCTTGTCTTCATTGGATCCAGCCCCTTTTGTAGCCCAGTTGCAGCGAATCTGTCTACTTCCAAGCCACTTACCTGAAGAAGACCATTTCATTATGATCAAAAAAACATTTCAGTTGTGAAAGTTAAAAGGCAAGACACTTGCTCATTTCAATGTTGTTATAAATATTTGATAACAATATACTGCAAAATTAAATGAAACAAGATGAAGTGAAGTGACAATCAAGCTTTTCTTTCTTTTGACTGTTGAATTAGCCTACCAAATGACAATCTTCTAAAGGAAATTAAAACTATCAGAGAGAATTAAGTCCTTACCAGTCAGGTCATTTATTGCACATTGAGCTTCCTGTGAAGGGAGCATGATTTAGTAAATAAAGAGAAAAATCATGGAATATAATATATTGAGATTTTTTTTTTTATAGGAAACAGAAAACTTCTTTCATTGATAGGATGAAAAGTTACAAAAAGTCATAAGAGTTACTAAAAGCCTTTCCAGTGAAATATATTGAGATTATATGTAGTTTGAACCTGTTGATTTCGAAAAGAAACAAAACCAAATCCTCTGGATCGCCCAGTCTTTTGATCCCACATAACTCTAGCATCACTGAAGCCAATAATACCCAGTATCAGTTGTTGCAAATTAAACAAGACAAAGTACTAAAATAAAAGTACCCCCACCACCCTCTCTTCTGTTTCGGGGAGGGGGTACCGACGTTTTTGTTCTAACTTGAATTGCTTTTTGAGCTGATAATGATCGCAAACTTGATTAATTCAATGGTAGAAATTATATACAAAATTCAAGTACAATAGTTTTCAGGTGCTGAAGCTTACGAACAGCTGGGGTAAACCGAGAAGCATGCAAACAAAGTAGAATCGGTAACTTCAGGACTAAGATCACCCACAAAGATGTTGAAATGACCTGTGCACAAAAGAAGCAGGTGAATATAGAAGGGATTATTTAAACAGTTGCTGATTGCAACTCAGCCATTCATTCAAAACAGATCCCAAACCTGATGTATCCTCTCTCTGTCCACTAGCATAAGCCCAATTTACTTTGATAGGCTGCCCAAACCTGCAAAACATATATTAAGACAAGAAACATGAGTACAAACAAGAGTACCGACATGAAAAATGCGAAATTCAGTATTAAACTCACAATTGCCTCCCATTAAGTGACAAAATAGCCATAGCAGCTGATCTGCGATCATAATAGTGAATAAATCCATAGGAGGACTGCATAAATCAGCAGCAACAAGGATGTTAATAGGACATTGATATTAATAGGAATATAAACAATTAGATTTATTCCAATTATATGAAGAAAAAAAAAAGAGAGGGAGGAACAAAGGTTTTGTAGGCTCCTGTAGGCAGACCTTCTCCTTTCTGACGAGCTTGCAGCTTTCAACAAGGCCAGTACTCACAAAAACCTCTTGAAGAAGTGGTTCTGTTACTTGTGTATGTATATTTCCCACGTACCTGCATTTCCTCAAAATTAAAGAAACTAAAAATTTTAAAAAGGAAAAGAAAAGGAAAAGGGAAAAAGAAAACAAAAAAAATAAAAAAGATATATAAGTAATCAACCAAAGTGATATAGATATACATAAAGATTCAGAAACATAATTTTAGAGCATAATGTCAGAATATTGGATTAGTAGAGATTCAGTATTTGAGGTATTATTTGAGTAAAACTCCCCTACACATTGCTTACGTGGCATATTAGGTGTCACAAAAATTTATATAGTTTTATATTTTCATTTATAAAATAAATTTTTGTGACTCTTAATAGTGCCACTTAAGCAAAATGTAGATCCCCTACACATGAATGTGTAGGGGAGTTTAACTCGTATCGTAATAGATATAGAAGCACGAGGACTTGACAGAACAGTTGACAGTTAATGAAAAAATCAGATAGAGACAAATGAGAACTGCAAAACATAGATTTGCATAATGTAGACGAAAGAGAGAGAGCGTTTAGAGGTAAACGTCTATAAAATCACTCACACACTGCGGCAGGTACTTGGATCAAAACCCGGAGGTAAATTTCCACTTGGGATTGGTTCAAGCTGCATAATAAATACAAAGAGAAAGTATATTAGTTGGTTAAAGAGAAAAGGCATCTTGATAAAATGGGTGGGAAACAAAAGGAATATAATTAGATAGAACCATGCAGATTAATCTCAATCTCGTAACCAAATGAAAAGCTGAAGTACATTGAAAAGACACAAACCACACAAGTAAGAAAAAAAACAGTCAAAATAGCATGAAAGACATAGATCAGCTACCAAGAATTCAAGATGTCACGTCATAAAACCTTCCAAGTTTTCATGATAATGTAACCAGGTAAATACCCAACTGGGTTGGTAGAAATCAACTGTCATCAACTAAGATGAGGAATGATGCATAAATAATACAATCATCCTCGACCTCGGAAGAATTTTGAAGTAGAAAATCGAAATGAAAATATAAAAATCATGCTTCTACAGCACCAAATGGAAAATTGAAGACCCGGAAGTGAATCAATGCATGGAACATCCTACCATCATTGAATGCCCTTGAGCATTACCCAGAACAAACACCCACGAAGCCACGACTAATAAGAAAACAAAACACAAATACCCATCACAAAAACTCAATCTCCTTACACGAGTAAAATCCACTCATCTAAAAAAAATCCAATACTCGTGTCTCCCCCTCATAGTCACAGGTTCAAAAATCACCTATGAAATTAATTCGTGTACAACTCCCGTGTCTCCATTCCTTCTACGTCTCTGGCGTAGAGACGGGCATAATTATTCGGGGTTACTCCAATTTCCCATTTCCAAAAAAAAAAAAATCTAAATCTCGAAACTATTAGATAGTTTGAGCTGCTGAGCATCCATTTCAAAACCAATTCTAACCGAAACCATCATGTGATGGCTCAATTGGTCAAATATGATCTTGGGGGCATAAGGTGCGCGAAAGCTGGCCCGGAGATATCAAAAAAAGAATCTAACCGATAAGTGATGAGAAAAGTAGTATCTCAATCAACAAAACACGGCTACAACAAAACGCTTGGGGAGACGTTGAAGAAGGAAAGAAGATACCAGAAATGGCTACCAATTAATGCCACGGGTGAGTCTCGAAACCGGTCATAACTTCAAAATCACATTACACAGATCAACAGCCAACACACAAATCAAAACAAAACAGAACAGAACGCATGGATCATAGAACCGCGAACCTGAGGCGGAGCTAGAAGACCGGGATGATACAGAGACTGCTGCTGAAGCAAAGCTTGCTGCATCAAAGCTTGTTGCTGTTGTTGCTTCAATCTCTGGTGTTGTTGTTGTTGCATTCTCAATTCCTCGATCGAAGAACGAGAAATTAGCCGCGAACACGACGAAGCTCGGGTTAGGGTTAAGCGACGAACAGAGGCGAGAAGAACAGATTAGAGAGGGAAAAATGGATTTTTCCGGAAAATTTTATTTATTATTCATTTCGGGCCCGGGTCAAGATATGCTCACCGGCCTGTTATGTACCAGTATGTGACCGCCAATTGGAGCTTGACAAGTATGACATCTCTATTGTCAATTTGGTTGCCACGCTTTTCTAGGCGATCTCATGAGCGTCTGTGACAGTCCTTTTTTTTCTTTTTTAATTGGGGTGTCAATTGAATTATAAATGGTAATTATTATAACCGATGTTTGAATAGTTAAAATTAATTTGATCCAATCAAAATATTAGTTTTTTTTAGTGTATATCCAGCGTCATTAAACTATTTTTCTTTTCTTTCTCTTTTTATTATTTAATTTAAAATAAAGTAAGATGTTGTATGTTTTGATAGACATTCTTATGGATATGACCTAAATATTTCTCTTAAAATATTAGTTTTTTTTAGTGAATATTAGGTGTCATTCACCTATTTGGCAATTAAAGTATTAATTATTGTTGTTTATATATGGAGGTTGGTTATTAATGCGATCCTTTTTGTCTAATCAACTACTCACACTATTATCATTGACAATTCACTAGCAATAAGAATCATAAGAACTATTTTTTATGTTTTTATCAAATTGCAAGTATTAAATTATAGCTTTATTCTAACTATATTAATTAAATTATAGATTGTTAAACAGTAACAACTAAACTATAATGTTTTCTTAAAATTATTAAGACAAACCTTATATCTTATCTATAAAATTAATAAAAATTATAATATAAGTTATGATAAACGATATTTAGAGTGTATATTATTATAAAAAATGTTATGTTGTCAACAAAAAAAAAATATTTCATTAACAATAGTGTATTTTCAATAACCAAGAAATCGGGAATTTGAATTGTCCTACACGACTCTTGTTGTGTTATTTTTTATTGAACCATATATTCTTATAGAAGAGTCGTGTAGGATTACAAAGGCAACAAAAATAGCTATTATTTCATGTTGCATCCAAATTTTCG
The DNA here is from genome assembly GCA_037832685.1 of Sicyos baderoa. Classification (NCBI taxonomy): domain Eukaryota; kingdom Viridiplantae; phylum Streptophyta; class Magnoliopsida; order Cucurbitales; family Cucurbitaceae; genus Sicyos; species Sicyos baderoa. Next base: position 5,426 of record JBBMEF010001675.1, on the reverse strand, counting down.
TTAGGGAAAAAAAATGCATAGTATGATTGGGATAATATTTATCAGAAAGGCATAGTTGTAGGAAGGGGAGATTAATTAACCAAGTGGTAATAGCAATCAATTTGGAGATAAAAACAATTAAAACTATGTAATCAAGCAAAACCATGTCATAGGTTGAGATCCAATTGCAATGGAAACTCTTCTTCAGGCTGGGGCTGGGGCTCAAATTCTGGCTCGGGCTCGGGCTCGGGCTCGGGCTCATTGGCTGAGCTGCTTCCACTTGCTTTAAAAGCAGCTTCAGGCTGTTGGTTCACTAGGTATGGTGCTATTGCTACAGCCCTGACCACAAACAAATTTGCTCAATCTCACAAATATTGTCTTTCGAGTTACAAATCCTTGTAATCACCCACTATCAAATTTTCTATTGTTAAGTGTTTCAAAGAAAGCTTGAGGATTAAAAACATAAAAGTCTAAAAAGAATCTAAGAATTTAATTCATGATAACCTCTTTTTAAGGTGTACTTAAGTTAACTTAGGGTTACAAAATATTCAAAAGAAAAATAATCATAAAGTAAAATAGAATGTTTACAATACTCATAACCCATTGAAGTTACATCTAAGACAAACTCTCATGAAGAAAATAACTCAATTATTGTGATATATAATTATGATTAGTTGAAGTCATGAGTTCAAATCAGTAATTTTTACATATGGTTGAATTCAAAAAAATTATTCATGTTATAATAACGAGCAAACAAACATAGATTAGTTTAGTAGTAAAAAAAGTTTAATCGAACCAGAAAGTAATAGGTTAATCTATAATAACCACTTAGCTAAAAAAATATTTATTTATGAATATTTTTAATAATTAAATATTATAGAATTAAATATTTTGTTCGATAAAAATAGTCGAGGTATAAATAATCTCATCCTAACACTCAGAAATATAAAAAAAAAAAAAAAAAAAATACTAAGGCATGTTTGCCCCATGGATAATCGGTGGAGTTGGCTTGGCTTGACTTCTATTCCATGTTTGTCACATGGACTTCCATAAGTCCATCCGACTCTTACCCAACTCCACGCGTGGGCCCCACGTTTTTATTAAATATTAAAATATTAAAAAATTACTCAATATTTATTTTTTTATTTAAATAAAAATTTCAACAATTCACTTTCCATCGCATCAAACATAACTTTATTATTAAAAAATTATTAAATATCCATTTTTTTCATTTAAATAAAAACTTCAATCATTCTCATTCCATCCCATCAAACATAACTTTATCTTTTCTTTCCTTCCCCCCAAACATAAACTTATTTCACTTATTTTCTTTTCTCATCCCAACTCAACTCATCCACTCGGAGCCAAACATGCCCTAAGGGCTTAATTACAACCACGGGATAAGTTTAAAGTTATATTGCCCAAATCGAGAGAGAAGGGTGCTAGGTAAAATTCCTTTAAATCAAGGGTATTTTGGTAGTTTTGTAAAAAAGAACAAAGAAAATTTAGAGATTTCTTCATACAAAATGGAATAATTTTCTTTGTTGTCAAATTCACACCACAGTTTTAACTTTAAAAAGGGTGCCAAAACTTATCTGGCTAACAATTATTAAAACATTGTCTCAAAAAAAAGTACAATTATTAAAACATTAACCATCAGATTATATATTCCTTTAAAACTATTTTCAAAACTCAAGTCAAGTCAATCAGTATTAAAATATAAATTGAAGATTAAACTTTAAATAATTATACTAGTTTTGACTTCTGAAAATAAAATTTATGAAGAAAATAATTATACCAAATATATAATTAAATGTACGATTGATATTATAATTATAATTTGATCTTATGTATAAATATAAAAAAAATGTAAAAAAAAAATATAAAACAAAGGATAAGGCAATGAAAAGGAAAAAAATGTGTGCACGACTTTTATTTTAAAAAGATCATGAACAATAAAAAAAGATCATGAACAAGATTTCCAAATCAAGCTTTGCACGACTTTTATTTTAAAAATATAATGAGTTATTAACTAATTTATTATTTATTATAAAAAAAAAAAACTAATAATGGTTTAAATGAAGATTTATTATTATTATTATCACTAGTTCAACATCATTTTGGATAGAAATTTCAAACTAACTTCATTATTAGTATTTTTCAAAAAAAAAAAAAACTTCATTATTAGTATTATTTTTAGTATAAATGAGTAGAAGGACCAACAAATCCTACACAAGTAAAATTGCTCTCGATATAACAGCCAAATAACCATTCTTGAGTTCAAATTGTGATCGAAGTTGAAATAAATTAATATCAAACAAGATAACTAATTGCGTCACCGATTCTCGATTATATTATTTAGACTTATAAGATTTACCCATTTTTTAACGAATTTTATTTTTTTCTAATTATATGCATAAACACAAACTTAAAAAAAAAATTATAAAACACATACCTATCTTTTCTCTTCTCAAGAAATCGGTGAAGTGAAGCCCTCCTAGCAATAGGCAAATCTGTTCATAAAAAAATAAAATTAAGAACAACAAATCCACCAAATCAAGCTAATCAGCAAATTAATGTACATTCAATGAATCCCCACCCCAATTATTGTAATCATAAAAAAGAAAAAATAAATAACAAAATAACAAAATCTATTTCAAAATTTCTATATTCATGGCCGTTTCATTACCAGAGGGTTTTTTCGCCGCCGGTTCCGGTGTCAGTTGCTGCTCCACCGCCGGCTGAGCCGTCACGGGGGAAGCAAATCTGTTGGGGGCGGAGGAGACGACGGTGGATGGAGGAGCGGCGGCGGTAGCGGCGCTGCGGATTCCCTTATCGGCCAAGGCCATGATTTCCTTGGCCCTTTCGTTAGGAAAATCATTGTACACCATAATTTTTCCGGCGTAGAATATGGTCATTTGGGCGGTTGCCGGCTCCGGCGTGGCCGGTCTCCTATAACATTCGCTATGGAAATAATAAATAATTCGAACTCCATCCCAAAGGTATGTGAATTTGACTTAATTTTCTTCTAAAATAAAATGTGTAAAAAAAAAAAAATAGTTCTAATTTTATTTGGATTGGATTTACATATGAATTTATAATTTTTTTTTTGTTGAGTTGCACCATTTCTCAAACGTAAATTTTTAACCTACAACATAATCCAACTTAAAGTAAGAATTTTATATATATATATCAAAATATCAATTAATAATATATATTTTTAGTATAATATAAAAGTATGTATTAAAAGATAAATATTTATCTACTCCTAAATAAGTAAGAGATCTACTTGTTGCTGGTTGTATTATGTTCAACACTTAAAAGTCGTTTTTTTTTCATTTTAAAGAAAAAATCAACAAATAATAATAATAATAATAAAAAAAAAAAAAAAACTATAGCTCTAAATAATGTCACATAAACTAAGCAATTAGGTGTCAAAAGAGTAAAGCTTATTTGACCATTAATCAAGTTACAATACCAATCACATACTATAGCCAATCAAGAATTAAGAACAATTATAGTAACATATTTTTCTTTATCTTTTGTGTATATAATTAAATTTTAGAGATGGAATTGAGATTAAATTAAAGTCAAAAATCCAACTCAACTCAACCTTCAACAATAACAATAGCAATCGGTTTTAATGTGTACCAATAGATTATGCGTTTAAATCTTAATCAAAACAAATTAATTAAAAATTATGAGTTAGATTATATCTTTCTAAAGGTGTGTTTGAGTCCATCTATATAAACGATCCGGTTAATGATAATAATCAGGTAATTCTGTGTGAAGTTTATCTAAATCTGCGTGTCCAACTCACTATTTATTATAAACTTTGTCTATTATAACCAAAGTCGGTGTTCCAAACACACCCTAATCTATTGAGGAATTAACTTACCTAAAAATTCTGGTTGGTCCAAAATATCCATAATATTACACAATTGAAAAATTAAATTAGGCCTAAAAATTGGGGGACTTTTCGTTATGCACCTGAACTCCCCCTTGGAGAACCCCGACGGAGTAAATCCAACGATCTTCGGCAAATCATCGGAAAAAGTAGCCGTGTTCGCCGTCGACGGAGGCGGAAGCGGCGGCGTCGGCGGCGGTGGCTTTTCCAGATCATCTAAAATCGCATCCCAAACAAACAGGGTGAAAAATCAGATTTCAGATCTAAAAAATCCCTAATCAGAGAATTAATGAATTCGATTCATCAAAACCTAATCAATAATACCTCTGGGCTTCATCGTCGAAACCCTATCGGATCTCAAATCCACGAGACTCCGTCTCTCCTTCAAGAACTGGCTCAACAAGCTACAGGTCTGAGCGAAATTCGAATTATCCAGCCGCTTCGCCAGCGGCCGACGGTCGGAAAAGCTTTCGCCACCACCGTCGCCGGCGTTCGAATGATTCGACATCACACGAAAGAAAAAGAAAACCTAGAACAAGAAAGGAATCAAAATCTCTGAAATTGGCGCGGTGGTGGCCGAATCGGTGGAGTGAAAGAGGGAGTGGCGGTGGTTGCGGCAGCGAGAGAGGACCGCCGTGCTCCGGTGGTCGTGTGCGGCGGAGGCGGAGGCGGAGAAGCTGAGAATATAATAGGTCAAATTTCTCTACATTTCTATTGGGGGAAATTTATTTGGTATATCTCTTTAAAATCTCTGCATATTTATTATTTAATAATAAAAATAATAATAATAATTTGAAGCACGTTTTTTTTAGCATTAAAGAGAATAATTTAATTTTTCTTTTTTATTCCAAACCTAAAAGACGGAGTTTGCCGGAAAAAAAGTCAAGGAAGTTTGATAATAAATATTTTTTTTGAACAGTGATATAATAAATAGTTGTAACAAGTTTTAAAAAACATTTCAATTTTCATCAATTTCCAATCAGTTTGACTTCATTTCGTGGATTTCATTTGTTTGAATTGTGAGATTTAATTTATCAATTTAACTTCAATATTTAAATTTTTCTACAATTTTAACATTTATTTAAATTTTGTACTTTATTATTAGAGAATTTTGTACTGTATACCATCCTTAAAACACTCTATTAAAATTATAACACATTTTTATCAAAAATTAGTTTATACCAAAATTTATAGTGATTGATATCAATCACTTTGTTAAGTGATTGAACTATCAAAAGTATTTGTTAAGTGATTGAACTTATCAATCAATTACCAGTGATTGATATCAATCACCTGAAATTTTGCTATAAACTAATTTTGATAAAAATGGGTTATAGATGCAATTTTTTACCACATTTTTGTTATACATGAAAAAACTCCTTATTATTATTATTATTATTAAAGTTAGTTTTATTTTTTATTTTTTATAAATCATTCACATACTATACATAAATTTACAAGTTTTTGTGGCTACGATGGCGACTAGATCAACGCGTTATTGCTTCAAGAGAAGCCCCTATCGAAGTTCACTATGAATCTT
>JBBMEF010001668.1:0-28392 GCA_037832685.1 Sicyos baderoa | reverse complement strand
ATATATATTTAGTACAAGTTGGGGGAGGAGATTAGAAATGTCGATTCTTCTAGGGTTCGAACTAGTGACACTAATGTTGAATTGGATTACAACTAAACAATGAAATTATTGCGTCACTGACGATATATTCATTAGTCATTTTTCTTAGATATCACTTTGGAGAATCCTCCTTTTAAGATTTGCTTTGAGAATATTTATGAACAAGCTGCACTATAACTTTTACTAAAGACAAAATGTTTAATGTAAATGCCTTTTATTATTATGAACTTGACTGAGAATAGGATCTGTTAAACCATGTGACCATACGACTTTATTGCTGAAATTATGTAACTTACTCGAATAAAATCCAGCAACTAACAATCAAATTATTATTTTTCTATCAAATCCTTTCTTTTACTACCAAAAGTTTAGATCAAATCAAGGCATATTATATATATAAAGATGGTCCTACGTGACAGTTCTTATAGTGCAATAACCTTCCTAATCCCACGTAATTATTGCTAAGTACTATTATAATTTTTGTATCTTACTTGTGATAAAATAGTATTACTTGGACAGACATGAGAAATGACAAAAAAAAAAAAAAAAAAAAAACAATAGCTAATCTATGCTCAGACCAAAAACTTATTTATATGTTTTGAATCTTCAATTTTAATGGGTAGTAGATGTCTACGATGAATTATACTTATTATCTTTCGGTTTCTTACCACTCTCTTTTTACCATTAAACTATAATAGTTATTAAGGTTAGGATGTCGATCTCATGACATGAGCCAATAGAAAAATAGTTTATGCTGTATCATTTAAGACCTAAATAACTAAAGGGTTACAAATTTAAAATCTTCCACCACTTAAGAGATGAATAAGTGAAAACACAATAATCATCCTAGGTTGATTTAAAAGTTAAAGAATATCTTGAGATCTAAACGATTGTGTTCAATTTAAGGTAACTATCTACCTAATAAATAATTTCTCATGAATTTTCCATAATACCAGATTAAATGACATGCCTTGTGAAAATAATCAATAGCAAATAACTTGGTTTGCATACTTACAAACAAAATAAATAATTAAAATAAGAATAGTCAATAATTGTTCTTTTTGTAGGATAAATTGGGAAGAAGATATTAATTTCCATGCTCGAACTCATGACCGTAGAGTTAAAATGAATTAATATCAAACAAAATAATCAATTCGGTCGGTGCCTATGATTGTTTTAAACTGCCTTCAAAGAAAGAGATTGTGCCATTGGTAAAAAAGAATTACACTAATGAAGTAGAAATGTCTCATGTACATGGATGGAATGGTTATCATTGCAATCTATGTTTAGATTTGGTTCTTGGTGGAATAATTTATTGAAAGAGAATTCAAATCATTACATACCCCTACTTTTGTTTTTATTATCGTGGATTGAGATTTTCACTATGATTGGAACTGTGCTAAATCATAATCAACAATATAAGAATACAAATTTGTGTATAAAAAACATCGATGTGACATTATTAAATAAAACTTGGGTAATTACAGATTTGATGTTTTATGTTAGAGGAAAGTTGTGATTTATGGTTTCAGAAAAAGAAAGTTGGTTAAAATTTCGTATAATAGTTTGATAAAATTTTATAAATATTCTTTGTGATTTTTTTTTTCAAATATAAATTTTATAAATTTAGTATAATAGTTTTTTTTTTTAATTATATGAATTATATTGATAATTTAATCATTAGGATGTCACAAATAAATAATTTAGAAAGTATTGAGTTGTTATATTTTGATTTATATGGCAGGGAAATCAAATTTTGTAATTCAGGCCCCGTTTGATAACCATTTGGTTTTTGTTTTTTGTTTTTCAAATTTAAGCCAATTTTCTCTCAAAATTCCTATAATGTGCTCCATCATCCCCACCATTTATCCATCTTTCTTTAAGAAAGTAGGGGAAGACCAATTAACTTTTAAAAACAAAAAAAAGTAGCTTTCCAAAGTTTGTTTTTGTTTTTAAAATTTGATTAATATTCTCCTACTTTCTTAAAGAAATATGGATAAAAAGTGGGGAGGATGGAGCACATCGTAGGAATTTCGAGAAAAAATAGACTTAAATTTGAAAAATCAAAAACAAGAAATCAAATGATTATCAATCAAAGTTTTGTTTGATGGAGCTTTCTGAAAAAGAAGCTTCACAGAACGAAAAGCGATTCGCCTCCTTTTCCTTTCCCTAAGTTACCGTTGCTTGGTTTAATTAACTAAGTCGATTTGTTTTGAATTTGATTAATCACGTGGGCCACACAATATTAAATGTCATTATTCCTTAATTACAACTTATAATCAGACAAAACCAAGTAAAGATAAACCTTATCTTTAAGATTTAAAGTAACTTTCAACATGTCATTAAACAAAAAAACTCTAAAATCAAAATATGGTTTCCTGGAGAAGAGATTAAATTACCGTCTCAATTAAAATTAAAATAACTTTAGGTGATTAAAAAAAAAGTGGAAAAGAATTATTATTATTATTATTATTTTTTACAATAAAGAAAATCTGTTTTTAGTGTATCATTCTTCCTTCTAAAACTACATTTCATCAAAAATTGGACCTTAAATTTATGCAAACTTACTATTTTTCATTTGATTTTTTCCTACTAAGTTCATCGCTAATTTTAACCAATAAAGTGACAATCTTTTTTCTTGCTAGTTTTCAATAAAAACCAAATATGGTAAAAATTGTCTCATGAAAAAAATAAAAATGAATTACACACTCTTAAATTAAGATAAAAATTGCAACTCTGATTAAAATTTAGAAAAAATTTGCTACATTTTTTCAAATCCATCCAACAGTTAAAGATAGAAGATAAAAAAAAAAAAAAAAAAAAAAAAAAAAAAAAAAAAAAAAAAAAAAAAAGTGATAAAGTAGTAATCATGTATTTTAAAATTAATTTATTGAAAATATTTTTTATGATAAAATTAGTAAGATTAAATTACTAATAAGAGGTTCCTTAACTCCTCAATAATTATAAATAACTTTTTTTAATTCAACAATATCTAAGGATAAAATTACCAAGTATAACCTCTAAATTATCAAATCATATAAAAAGTTCAAAGTCATTAGAGTTGAATTTGACTAAGTTGTAAAAATCCAAATTCTGAACCATTATGGAGTGTGTGGGTTGGTCAAAGAAGATATTGAGATATTTAAAATGATGAGTTCAGTCTATGGTGATCACCTACTTAGAAATCATTTTTTTACAAATTTCCTTGACATCCAAGTATTACAGACGGTATATTCAATAACATTAGTCGAGGTGCACAAAAGCTGGCTCGATCATTAACGAATATAAAAAAAAACATCCAAATTACTTTTATTTTATTATTTTTAAAGTTAATACAATGAAGACATTCATGAATATGTCTCTGTTTTTCTTTTAAAGTTAATTTATTTAGCATATATATTTTTTGTTCAGAACGGTCTGAAAAATTAAGAGCATCTATTTGAGACGAAAGAACACGAAGCGTAGAGAGATCTGACAGCTTCTTCTCGTCTTCTCTGAATTTTTCCTCTGATCGTTGAAGGCGACGGAGCATTTCCATGGCGGAATCCATCTGAAGAATTGAGCTAGGTTTAAGAGAACGCTTTGAGATCCGCGCCTCTCGTTGCAGCACCTTCACTCGCTCGCTACAATTCCCAATATGGGAAGGCCTCGCTCATGCTTCCAAATTATCACATGTGGTAGCGATTCAAAGGACGGAGATGAAATCGACAAGCTCGAGGTTCGTATTTTTGGCTCCTTTTTTTCTTTTTCTGTTACGATCCAGCTTCATTAGTGTTGTTGTTGTGAAGAACATTGATTCAATAGCTTCGGTTTTGCATTTCTATGTGTTCTAATGCAATCGCCTAGCCATAGGATTGAGTTGTTTTTTTGAACGGATCGATTCTGGTTAGGGGCGTGAGAGTCGATTGGAGTTTAGCGTTGTTAGTTTTAGTGTAAAATGATTTTGTGATCTGGTTGAGATTGTGTTGAGAAATGAGAATCTGAGTGTGGATTTTGATTTCTAGAGAATTTTGGTGGATTTATTGGCGTTTGTTGTGCTTTGCATCTAGGAATCAATATACTGCATCTATGTACTTTTGTTTCTATTTGTATCTTCTGTCTGTTAATGTAGACTTTGTTGTGTTTAATTCTACTACCAGAGTAAGGATTCTAGAGATAAACGAGGCTGGAGTTTCAGTAAGCGATCTTCGCAGCATCGTGTGCTAAACAACACCGTGACTGCAGAAACTTCTCCGGTAGAGAAGGAGAATCTCGAAACTGCTACAATCGACTTCCAATCATCAGCTAACGCCACTGTTTCAGAGAAACCTACCATTATACACTTTACTAATGAGGAGACCAATGTTTCTAACACTGAGAATCCTAAAGGATCTGATAAGGTGGATTTCCCATCTGAAAATGAAAATAAGGTCGATAGCGAGGTTGAAGAGTCCAGTGTTATTGTCATCCAGGCTGGTATCAGGGGGATCTTGGTACTCTTCATTTCAGAAACTCTTTAGCTTGAGATTCTTGTCATTCGTTTAATACGATTCTAACATCTCCATCCATGAATCAATATTGGCAGGCACAGGGAGAGCTGCTTAAACTTAAGAATGTAGTGAAGGTGCAAGCTGCTGTTCGTGGGTTCTTGGTAAGGACACATGCTGTGGGAACACTCCGCTGTGCTCAAGCCATTGTCAAAATGCAAGCTATTGTACGGGCTCGTCGTGCTCATCTCTCTCTTGAGAGATCAGCTCAAGATGAGCTGTGCAAGAAGAATGTGAAGGAAAATTCTGATTCAAGGATTGCGGTAATACACTGGTTTTCAAACGATGTCGTTTTGAGATTGTTGACGCATCTTACCTTCATTAGTTAAATGCTTGGGCTAGATTTAGATGTAATTTTGGTTGTTCATTTTTTTAAATTGGTGTTCTGTCAGTACCATTTACATTTTGCCAAGATAGTATTTTGATTTACTTATGGTAACAAAATATCTATTTCTTTTTGTTATTCGTAGATAATTTTTCTTGCCTTGTTTTAATAATATAATTTATATTGCAGGTGAAGGGAGAGATGACAAAATCCAATTTGAGATATGTTTCAATTGAAAAGCTACTTACCAATAGTTTTGCTCGGCAGGTATTTTGATAAAGTTAGTATGTTTTGATTACTTGTTTGGCGAGTGCGTTGTATGATTATCTTATCTAAATCATGAATCTTTAATCCTTCAATTTTGTACTTGAAGTTGCTGGAATCAACACCAAGGAACAAACCAATCAATATCAAATGCGTCCCTTCCAAAAATGATTCTGCTTGGAAATGGTTGGAGATCTGGTTGGCTGGTTCATCATTGGATGTCTCGGAGGGCGAGAAAGAAGTATCAATCGCTGAGCAAATGGAAAGTGAACTTGATGAGCCAAATAAAGAAGAACCAGACACTGAGCAAATGCAAAGAGAAATTGAGGAGTCTCATGTTGAAGATAGAATTGAATCAAAAGCTTTTTCTGAAACAGAAGATTTGAACTCCAGCATCATTAAATCAGTTTCACCATCTGAAAGTGAAGATACTTATGATGCTGGTATCTTACAATCTCAGACCTGCCCCTCTCCATCTTTCTCAGTAAAAGATAATTTGGAGCAGCCAACATCTGAAGAAATAGAGACACCAACTAAGGTCTGTTCTGTACAAGATCAGAAAATACAGTTGGATTATGAAAGCTTACAAACAGAGTCGAGCTCAGTAAAAGATAATTTGGAGCAGCCTCGGCATGAGAATTCTAGAACATTTGAAGAAAAAGGGACACCAACTAAGGTCGGTTCTGTACAAGATCAGAAAATACAGTTGGATGATGAAAGTTTACAAACCGAGTCGAGCTCCTCTTCTGATAAACCTCAGATGGACATGGAACCAGTCAACCCTCTGAAAAGATTAGCCCCTGAACAACTGGAGAATGAGGGTAAGAAAGTTGTGCTTGGATCAAGAAAGGCAAGCAATCCCACATTTATCAATGCCCAGGCAAAATTTGAACAGCTGAGTTTGACTCCAGATTCAATTGGAACAATTAGTTCAATGCATCAAGATGATGGATTCGAATCTCATTCAGAAGCAGTATTATCTACATCAGATACTGTACTGAGGACGAATGAGCCAAGTGCATATAAAAATATTGTCCTTCCTGGATCTAGTATAATCCAAGTTGGTGGTTCCGAATGCACCGAGCATTCTATTTCTTCCACCCTCGATTCACCGGATAGATCTGAAGTTGGAATTGCAGATCCACATGCAAATGATGTTTCAAAGAAAGGAGTCCAAGATCAAAGCACAGAAGTTGTAGTCAAAGGTTCTACTACTACAATTCAAAATGATGTCCAATTGCTTGTGGGTCAACCAGAAGAAGCTAGTGAATCTAATGATCTGTCCGTAAGTTCAGTAACTGTTGTAGACTCTGCACCAAGTGAATCAAAGCTAGAGAGAAGTTCATCAGATCAACAGAGAGAACACAACGCAGGTCAGGATCGTAAAACGGATAGATCATCTCCAAAAGCTTCTCCAAGAAGCCATCTAACTGTTGCAGAATCCCAAGGAACCCCATCTAGTCAGGTATCAGTAAAGGCTAAACGGGATAAAACCGATAAAACAGTCTCTTACCGTAAGCAAAAGTCCTCATCACCAGGAAAGAAATCACCATCCAGTCTAAATCGTAATTCTGCCGGGAGGAGTAGTACAGAAAACTCTCAGAAGGATCAGAAGACTGGGAAGAGAAGGAATTCATTTGATTCAGCACGACCGGAAATCGTTGAAAAGGAATTAAAAGAGAGTAGTAGCAGTAACTCTCTTCCTCGCTTCATGCAAGCCACGGAATCTGCTAGAGCCAAGCTTCATTCAACTAACTCTCCAAGATCAAGCCCGGATGTTCATGATAGAGAAACATACATCATGAAAAGGCATTCCTTACCTGCTGAAGGCCTGCAAAGATCTCCGCGCGTGCAGCAGCCAGCATCTCAAACCCAGCAGGGAGCAAAGGGAAATGGTACACATTCTCTCAATTAAATTTTTCACTGATTTTTCTGCGTTCAGTAATGTCCCTCTCCCCCACTGAATAAATAACTGAGAGACCGAGTGAGAAAGGGAATTAAAGGGGAAGAAAATAGAGCCGAATCGGATCTATTTTCAAAAATAAAAACAAAAAGGTTTAATATGCACTTACAAGCTCAAGTTTTGGTGTTGCCTTCTCTAGTGTTGATATCTTTATATTATTATGCAAGTTCATACAGTCTCATCTCAAGTTTTGATTTTGTTAGTGTATGTTCTTAGTCCTGTTCATCATAGGTTGAGATTAGTGGAGGCCCTCCAATTCTCTTCTAAGTTTTTTATATTGTCATTACAATTGCAAGCACTTATCATTACTTTGTCTTTTGTCCGGGAGCAAGGGTGAGTGTCCTGAGGATTAATGCGCTCAAGGCATATCGCAACAAACTAAATTGAGACATGACCATTATGATTAGAATGTCTTTTAAAATCCATGACTATCTGAAGTTACCATCTTATATGTTATGTCGTCATATTAAGTTATCTTGGAAACTCATATATCCTTTTCTGAATCTTACTTCAGAGAAAATGTGGCGAAGGTAAGCAGACGCGGTCGTAAACAGCTTGGATTAAAATGTATGCAAGGAGACAACATGACTTCATCAGATGTGTGTGCAGCTAATTTCTGATCTACAATTTCATGACACTTAGTTAATCAAGCCAGGAGATATGGGTCTGCTCAGGAAAGATGTGTAAATTGCTATCCCTATCTAATTGTTTGTTTGTTTGTTATTATCTCCATTTCCCCCTCACTTTTCTAAATGTTTCCATAATCTGTTTGTTGGGTATGTGCTTGATATTTAGTAGGTTTGTGACAAATGGTTTTGCTTGTGGTACAATGTGATGAAGAGGTTTAAAGGATATATATTTCATTTCTCTTTTTTTTTTTTTTTCTTCAGATTTTTACCTTAATAAGCAAAATATGACTGGTGGCTTCTTCTTTTCTTTCAATTTGAAATTCAGGTGGCAGTTGAGTCACAACACTGGAAATGGCTTATATTTTGATAATTTTAACTAGCAGGTTTGTATTTTTCCTAACTTGTTAAAATATCCAGAGCTTTGTTTTTGTCATTTATGGCTAGAAAGGAACAAAAAGAAATAATGAAGAGGCTCAATTTGATAATCGTTTTGTTTCTAGTTTGTTGTTTTTGAAATTTAAACTTACGACAACTATTTTACCACATGTGTTTTCTTTGTTTGACATCTACCTTTTATGTTTTTAAGTACCAAACTAAAATTTAGATTAAAAAAAAGTAGCTTTACTAAACTTGTTTTGTTTTTTGAAATTTGGTATTTTTTTAAGGAAAGATAGTAAAAAATCTGAGTAAAATATGGTTAAATTTCAAAAACAAAAAATCAAATATATGAATTTAGTTTTATTTATTTTTTAAACTTCCATTGCAAAAGACCAATCATGAAGTAAATGAGGTCAGGGTCCTGATGCCACCATCAGTCTAGTAATATTTAGAATGAAAACAGAATGTTCATTTGATAGAGTTTTTGAGATGATTGATAGAAATGTTGTTTTATCAAAAGTCTTGCACAAGTAATCCACAAAAGTTGTAGTAGTTATATATTATAATATATTATAATATATTTTCTATAGTAATTATTGTTAAATATTTTATTTAAATCATGCTATATATTTTTGGATGGGTGGAAAATTTTGCATTTGTCTCACCTATCCATGTTTCATGTATGAGTTGTTTTTCTGTCATAAAACATTTAATACTTTAGTAAGTACTAGTTTTGATTTATGAAAATTAAACAAAAGAAACTGCCTTGGTACTCTGAAATGTTTATAAATAACAGGATTATAATTAAAATATGATTTTGGTTTTAGTTTTAGTTTTTTTTTTTAAATAATCGAAATGTGTTCAATAATAACAATAGTTTTAGTAAGGAAAGAATTATTTCAAAATTTATAGAAAAAAGAGAACACTTCAAGAAATTATTAGATTAATTTTGAATTTTATTGAAAATATATTAATCAAAATTAATCGTTAAAAGTTGAAATGAAACAAAGTTAAAGAATCAAATAAATTACACACATACCATTTTTTAATAAAATTTAGTTGACTAAAGATATATATATTTGTGCATTTGTAAAATTCTGTTTTTCGTATTTATAAATTGAGTAATACTTAGGTAAGGGTGGGTAAGTATTTCCAAAATACTTACCCACCTTTATAACCACACATTTTTTACTTTTTCTCTACTTTAATATTTCTCTCTCCATCAATAAAGCCAATATTTTTTAAAAAGTAAAAATATGTGGCTCAAAAGTGGGTAAGTATTTTCAAAATACTTACTCACCCTTACCTAAGTATTACTTTTATAAATTTCAATTCAACCATTTAGTTAAACGTTACAAAGGACTTGGTAATAATTGATACTAAAAAAAGGACTTAAACAATTTGTTGGTTAAAGTCATATACTAGCTGTGTGATCTCAAATGAAAAAAAAAAAAAAAAAAAAAAAAAAAAAAAAAAGAAAGAAAAAAAAAGAAGAAGAAGAAGAGGACTGATCACAATTCAATTTCATATCCTTCATCCAAATGCCCCCAATACTATATATTATAGGTTATTATTATTAATATTATTGTTATATTTTTAGAGTCATAGCTCTTTATTCTCCAAATCGATATAGAAATTCGAAAGCCATCCTTATAATTTCAAGGAAAAAAAAAAAAAAATTTTTTTTTTTTTTTTTTTTTTTTTTTTTTTTTTTTTTTTTTAAACATGGTTATTCAAAATGAAAAAAAAAAACTTTTTAGGCATATGGAAGCACATGCCTCAATTTCAAATTCCTTTATCCACATCTATCATTTTCTCACCCACAATTGTCATGAACTGTAAAGTGAAAAATATAAAAGAAGAAATAGTTCCAATACAACAACACCCAATATTGTCATTTTTACTGTTCTCTCAAGTTTGTTTTATTTCAATTTGTCATTTTATATTTTTTTTTCTTTTATATTAAAATAGTGAATATTATTAAATTAGTTCCAATTAACTTTGGCCAATGTTAAGTTTTTTTTTTCCTTAAACTTTATAGACTCGAACTTTTCATACCTATAAAATGAAATAGTATGTTGCATGGGAGGTTGAAGTGGGTAGGCTACTCTGGCAAAGTCGACAATTCCAAGTTGAATCCGACTTGTCGTTCAGCAAAGGCGACGCGCTCAATAATATTTTGTCAAAATTAAAAACAAAATAATAATAATAATAATAATAATAATAATAATAATAATAATAATAATAGTAATAAAGTGTAGGACTCCACCGCCACTTTTTGTGAGGGGTGGGGGCATATCTGACTTTCTGCTGTTCCCTTATCCTTCCTTCATCAACAATCACACAACATGCCTTCACAAATGCACTTCTTTTTACCACTCTCACCAAATTCTCCTTCTTCCTTTTCAATCATGAATCACATTTGTTCAGTAATGTTTAAATCGTTCACAGCCTTTTTTTTTGGAATAAGACTCCTTTTTTTAAAACAAAAATTGTTTTCTTAAACGTTAAAAAACCCGATTTAGGTAATGTTGCTATATGCCTTGAACGATTGATGTCATGTATTTTTTTCTAAAACGATTGATGCCCTGTTTTTTATCAAGGTTTAATGAAAGTGTATATATAAATTTGAATTAAACCCTAGTTGGATGATGATATTCATTCCATGTGCACCTTCTTTTTCGGTGGCTCAATCTAAGGAACATGCGTGCTTAGCTTGAAGTAGTCTTAAGTTGGGTGACCTTCTCATGTGAGTGAAGGCAATGCATACTGAAAGGACCAGTGTTGATTTGTGGGACAATCGCCAGTCTTAGAAGCGATGAAGAGTAATTGCTAATGTGATCAAGTCACAAGGGAATATCGGTGCCCGGGAAGCAAAATCTGAACTCTACATCTTGACCTAGGGCGTTACAATTCATTTCTAAATCTTTCATAAATTCAACTAACAAACATCCTCCTTATTCCCAAATAATATTTCAATGATATAATATGATATCACATGAATAGATATTTGATACAAGAAATATGATCTAAGATTGATGCATCCAAAAGAAAAATCATGTTGAAAATCTATTTAGTGGTCATGTTGAAAAATATCACATTAAAGCTTTCAAAAAAAAAATCACATTAAAAATATGATGGGAAGATTTTTAACATTTATAAGATAGTTAGATTACTACTCTCATTTTGAAATGAAATTTTATATTATTTAATATTAATCAATTAATTTTTACAAATTACGAATCGTAGCTCAATCCAAACGAAAAATGACACCATTACAGCCAGAGTTTTTATTTTCTTTAAAGAAAGAGTTTCTCCATTTATTTTACCTTTTTGCAGACAATCCAAATACTACGCCAAACAAATATTTGCACAGTGTTTTAGAGATATATCTTGATAATTGATTTAGTAAAAGGGAAATTTTCATTAATAGCTAAAAATAAATCTACCCATGTCTAAATTTTAGGGAAAAAATTTAAATATAATAAAAAGTGATTCAATTATGCTAAAATGATAACTATAAAATAATAGATTTCAATCAAGTTAAATATTTCATATAATAATAGTAATAACACAATGATATCAATATATATATATAAATTTAAAGGTCATAATTTCGATTTCTGTCATATTATTAAACTAAAAAAACATATTTTATTGTGTACTATATTTTTTTTAAAAAAATGATATAATTAATATGGATGTTAGAATTTTTTTTTTTTTTTTTTTTTTTTGAAAAGATGGATGTTAGAATTGACTATTTAAAATTTCTTAGTCTTCGTTATAAGTGATCATATTATTTGAGTTTCTTTGTGACTATTTCCCTTTAGTTTTTTTTTTAAAAAAATCAATTTTATACTGTTTTTTATTTGAAGCTTCTAGCCTATTAGATGGATGGTATGTTAATCGGTTGAATTATGTCTAAGTTCACAAAATTAAACTTAAATGATTTATTTTAGGTCATAATTGCTAGATTTTGCATCTAAGATACGCATCGCAAAAAGACTTAATAAAATATGAGTTATACCTAATAATGTATTCAAATACTTGATTAATAAATTTATTTTATGACAAAATTACTTAGTTTCAACGATGGGTGGGAACTTAAATAATGCAACTTGAATCAAGAAAAATAAAAAGAAACCATAAGTATTTCAAATATTCTTTTTTAGAGATAATTCAAATTCATAGATCTTTTTGTTATAATCACAAACTTTTTTTTTTTTTTTTTGAGAAAGTTATAATCACAAACTTATATCACTTAAACTGTAAGTCTGTCTCTAGTTGATTTTTTGAAAAAAAAATTTGATAATCATTATTAATTGAATCAATGATAATAACAAAGATAAATTACAATTCTTTAATTTGTTATTTTAGTCATACATAACAATAATCTCTATATAATAAAAGAGATTTTTCATGTATAACAAAAATTGGCTAAAAAATTCCATCTATAGCACAAAACTGAAAATAATTGCATATATTAAAAAAAACTAAAAGTAATCGAGTGATTGAACGTGATTGAGTTCAATCACTAGTTATTGATTATCAGTTGAGTTCAATCACTTAACAAATTAAAATTAATGAAGTTGTTTTATATTCAATATGTAATACATTTAGTCAAATAAGCTTTTGAAAAGAAATAATTAAATAAGAATGTGACACGTCAGCAAATCTGAACGAGATCGTCATATAGGAAACAAATTTCTCTAGTTTAAATTTGAATTGAGCACGTGGTCAAACGCTAAACAGATAAGGCATTCATACCAGTTTAAGTTTGAATTATAATTTTGACTAATTTCAGTATTCAATATTAACTAGTAGAGAAATGTTATATTTAGAACTAGAATTTAATTTTGTGCCATTTTTATTGATTTTTTTTTAAGTTAAAGAAACTGTTTGAAATTCGGCCCCCAATTGCTCCTATTTTGGTTGGCAACTTATTTTTGTTCAAATACCAAAATTAAGGTTTATTTTGGTCTTTTTTTTTAAAAAAAAAGTATTTTCCCCTTGAAATATATTAAATTTAAAAAAGACGAAAAGAAAAAATTAAGATAGACTCAAGACAAAAGTAACTAATTTGTTTATTTATTTTCTTTTTAATTCAATATCATTTAAAATTACGAACTTAACATTTTAATTATAAATATATCTATATGGTTGAATTTACTTTTATGGTCACTTCCTAGGATAATTATATCGCATAATATTTATCAATATTCGATAGTTATTCACAATATATATATATATGACTTTAATAATACATATTCATATATATCGGGTCAGTGGAGCGCAAAGGTTTCATTGTTTAATTTTATTTTTTTTTATATTAAAACAATTAGGGGTAGAAGCTGAAGGATTTGAACTCCTGATTTGTTGATTATTGAACATATACTAATGTCAATGAGCACGTTCATGTTGGTAGCAAAATTATAGTTTTATTTATACGTTCAAAGTTTTAGAAATTCAATTTCTTTGTCGCCTGATAGAGAAACTTGACCATTAATTTTTTTTCCTTGATATTCTCTTATTAACATATCCATTTCTAGAATAAAGTAGTTTTTTTTTTTTTTTTAGAAAATTGAATAAAGTAGTTTTCCACAATTTGATTTGAGTTTGTCAATTCCCTCAATAAATGTAAGGAGATTTGTTTGGATTTGTGTTATTGTACCTTAAATCCAAGAAGAAAAAGAATCTTAATGATTGGTTGGATTTTAGGCGTATATATAAATATTTCTGATTGCGAGTAATTTGATATATTATATATGAGATAAATGCCATCAATTTTCCAATCACAATAGTCAATAATTACTTCATCATACCTTTTTCGGAATGAGTTTGGTAGTTTGTTGCTTAACTATAATGAAAGTAAAATTTTTAAAAAATATAAATAATCGTGCTATCGATTCATTTGGTAACATTGAGTTCTAATAAATTCTTAGCAAACCGTTTAAGTTTCTAATTTTATATTTATTAAATCGTTTAACATTAAAGTTATGAGTTCGATCTTAAAAATTAATATTTAAATATCTTTTATTTGGGAGAAGTACAATATTTTAGGTAGGATTTATGGTTCTTCCTCTCCAAATTTATACTAAAAGAAAGTTTAAAATTTTATTATATATATTTTTTTTAAAAAATAATAATTATTCAATAATATTTGAGGTGTGAGACTTCTTACCCTCTTGTTTGTATGTATCAAATTTTTTTTTTTTTTTTGAAATTATATATTAATTTTTGTTTAGACATATATTAACATAACATTTTATATATAATTATAGACATATAGTAATATATATATTTTTTAGTTTTAGTGATTTAATTATCAGATGTAAAAAATTGAATATCAAAATATATTTAATTACTTTTTCCCTTTGGTGCAAGATTCAAATCTACATCGACTTTGAAATGATCTTGAAATTTTAACCTTGAGCTAAATTCGTAACTCCCGAATTATTGTAAGGTGCAGAGAAAAAAAGGGAGGGAAATAAAAACACGTTTATTTGTTTTTAAAAATATAAAAAGTCAAAATATCCGCAGTATTTTATTATTAAATGGAAAAGCGGTGGGACCTCGCTGTCAGCACGTGCTTCTTCGAAGCTTCCATTTTCACTCGCTTCTATTATAATTATTTCAAAACTCATAAAAAAAAAAAGGTCCTATATTTCAATGCAGCTGGAAAATATAAAAATCATTTTTTAAAATTATTTTAAAACAAAAGCTAGCTAAAAATGATACTCGTATTAGATTATGGTGCCCATCCTCTCTTTTCTCTCTCTCTTATTTTCACTTAATTTCTGTTTTATATATCTCTCCCAACTTTTATTTTTGAGAAATTATATTGAATATTGTTTATATAGATAAATTTTAAAATAGTTATTTTTATAATTTTCAAAATTATATTAAAATTATATTACGAATATTTATTAATTTAATATTATATTTAGTATTATGTATTATTAATATAATATTATAAAAAAATTATTATTATTAATGATTATAATTATCAAAAAAAAATTAATTAATTGTATTTATAATTATTTTATAAGTTTTCCTTTATTTTTCCTTCTTCGTGTGACTTTCTTTTTTATGTTAAAAAAGAAACTATTCCTTGAAAATACAAAATTAAGGTTTTTTCGAGTAGAAAAAAGCTTTAAAATTTTGACGTTGATGTTGTACAACTATAACTATAATAATATTGATAACTATAATTAATATGCATATAATGAAGCATGATGATTATTTGGACAAATTTAACATAATCTTAAATGATATGTTAGTTCACACGATTATATATAAAGGCTAACTATTTTGGATGACATTATTATGTATACATCCACTTGATAGGAACATTCCTCTAGCAAAATACTTGAAAGACATGTCATCACTAACAAATCATGCCTTACATCTCTCTAGCCAGCTTGATTCAACCTATATGTTTATGATGACATTTGAATATTGAAATGTTCCTTAGCTTTTATTTGATTTTTGTAATCATATGATTGAATAAACTCACTTTTTTTAAAAAAGTAACTTTTGAACAAGATATTGATGGGTTTTTTTTCTTCTTCCTAACTCATTTAATCATGAAGATTACTTCCCTGGGAAATAATTGAAGAGGTTATTTGTTTAATTACTTACCTAAAAAATAATTGTGTACTTGTTTGTTTGATATTGAAACTTTATAGGTCACACAATATTTCTTGAGAAAATGATAAATGTGCAAGTAAGTTTATTGGGATATTCGATTAAAAAACAAATCATATACACTCATCCATTCATGGGTAGATTTGATACTTCTAAATATATTTTATTGTCACATTTTTATTTGGTTTTATAAAAGTAAGAAAACTCAATGGATGAAGTTATTAAATCAATATTTTGAAGTAGAGATTTGTTCGATCATTCAAAATTTAAAAATAATTTATTTTTGGTTGGATCGATTTTTAAAATAATTACGTTTTTTTTGTTATAATTTGAATAATTAAGTTAATTATTTGTAATTTGAAAACTACATATCAATAAAGATCTTGTCAATTTCTTATATATAAAAGCTCTTTTCCTTATTTTAAATGTCAATTTCTTATATACATAAGTTTTTTTTTCTTATTTTAATAAGTGGGACTGACACAACTTTATTTGCCCAAAAAAATATATACATTCTAATTAAACATATGAAAATTTATAAATTAAAATTACATGAATAAAATAAATTATGTTTTTACACTAGTATACAAAAGTATGATGTGACAAGTACATCACTCACTTTGCAAACGTATATTTTTTTTGTTTTTACGAACACTATGCAAACGTATCTCTCCTTATATTATTTCTACAGAAGTTAAATTTTAGTTTCATGATTTCAAAAGTTACGATTTAATATTTAATAGTGTTATAAAATCTCATAAAATAGTTTCTGATATTTGTAATTGTTGACAAGTATCACTGAAATGTTGTATTTTTTTTTTTTTTTTTTGAGATTATGAAATGATGTCGTTTTGTTGACAATAAGTAACTCACTTAATCCTTTCAACAACCAAAAATAATAATAATAACTCACTTAATAAAATGAGTTAAAATGCAACTTTTTTTTAAAAAATAATAAATTTAATATATAATCGTCAACCATTAATAATGATAGGGACACTATTTATTAAGAAAAATTAATAATCATAAACACATAATTCTAATTTGTATCACTGTGATTTAACTTAAAAATAATAATAAAATTCAATGAAAACAATAAACCCAAATGGTAGATAGGAAATGGAGAGGATGGCTTCTCATAAATTTGAAAGGGACAAGGGGGTTGAAGAAAAGGAAAGGTTGGAAGTGTGAATCAATGATAAGAGAAGGGTCCCACTAGTAAATTGAAATAAATTCCTACCCAATTTAAGTATATAGCTTCTAATTAAATTCTCTTAATTTATGTGCTTTATTTATTTTTAAATGGTTTCTACTACCCAAATGGTAGTAGCCAGTAGGGGCCAAATTCTCATAAGATAATTAATTAGAGACTTGGTCAAACATTAATATTCATAATATTCTTGGCCAGTTGTATAAATGAGACAGTTTGTAGGGGCTATTAATTCTCTTGAAAGAATTGGGAGGTGGGATATAAAATATTCAAAGGTTTTTTCAATTACTAACTTTTGAGTTGGTACCTCAATTGCTATCAACTTTTTGTTTTTTCTCTTAGATTTTAAATCTCAAATTTCATTTCAATGATTAATGATTAATTTTAGACCCTATCTCTATGTGCTATAGGTGATATCGTGTACATGAGTCATAATATGATCACATATAAATGATTAATAGAATTACAAAACATTATTTTTCAATAATATAAACATTCCATTTATATAGAAGGAAGCAAAGGTCGAGTTTAATAACATAATTGATATATTACAAATTGAGATTTAACAAATTAGATGAAAAAAAAAAAACAATTTTTTTTTTTTTTTTTTTATATATATATTCATGACTCTTTAGGTGTGCGGACTTTAATTTCTAAGTACACTACAACAAAAAGTGTATACGGCGACGGTTTAAAACGTCAGCGAAAACGTAGAAACCGTCGAAATAGACTACACCGACGGTTTATTTTTCGTCGACCAAAACGTCGGGTAAACAGCGTCGGACTTGTGTTTGCCGACGGTTTAGGGATAAAACACCTACGTCGACGATTTTTCAGCTGTCGGGGTAGATTTTATATGTCGACGGTTTTTAAACCGTCGGTACAAAATATCTAGGCCGACGGTATAAAACCGTCGAGATAAGATATCTAGGCCGACGGTATAAAATCGACGAGATAAATATCTAGGCCGACGGTATAAAACCGTCGAGATAAATTTTATTCTACAATAAACAATACCCATTTTAATTCATTTGTTTTCGATAAATCTATTTTTTTTTGTTCGAGATATATACTATTACATATAAAATCAAAAACTTCATAATTCATCTATTTAGATTCATATAAATATAAAATCTAAACATAGTAAATTTTTTATAAAATCAAAAAATTCAGAAAGTTTTCAAAATAAAGACTACATAAAACCAAAACGAAACAATGTTGACTTCTTCAAAAGCCCTAAACATAGTAAAGTGTTCTTAAAGTTTTCAAAATAAATACTATATGCTACATAAAAACAAAAGGAAACAAAGTTGACTCCTTCGAAAGCCCTTTATAAATGAGGTGACCTGAAAATGAGAGGAAAAAAAAAATATTAGTTTCAATTCTAAAATTTTCGACAGCATAACGACATGTATACTAGTTATCCAAAAATATAACACCGGTTTATTCATTATAGTGACCAACTTTGCAGCAGGATAACTACCGTATATTATCATAAGTGTTTACATATATATATATATTCAACAATAATAATACACCATTTAGTGACTAACTTTGCTGCAGGTTAGCCAATATATAAACAAAAATTCTATCAAAGTTATTTCTAGTATACTCTAAGCAAGAAGTTAGAAACAATCATACATAGCCAACTAAACAAATGAACTAGTAGACATACCTAGCTCAACGAGCCACCGCCTTCATTGAGCTTCTTGCACATAACTTCCAGCAATTTTTGCATAGCTTTCATTTCTTGCTCTCGGGCTCTATCTTTCTCTTCTTGCGCCCTTTCTCTTGCCAATTCTCTCTCTTCTCTCTCCTTTTCTCTTGTCTTTTCTTTTTTCCTCTCTCTCCCTTTCTCTTGCCTCTCGGGCCCGATCTTTCTCCTATTGTTGCTCTTCATACTTGTTGAAATCATCTTGTATCGCTATACTTTTCATCCTCAATGATTCCACATTGTTGCCGATTTCACGACCACGATTACCACTAGATGATGAGTTACTTTTTGATCTTTTTTTATATGGGAGATAACTCATACCCTTAGTACTGTCACATCGTTCCCCTAACACAACTGCACAAATTTAGGACTGAGACATGGGTTGGAACCTTTCAGGAGTTGGTGTTTCTTGAAGGGCTAACATCTTTCCCTACGTATGTGGTCATCATAGAATTTGAACACATCATGTAATGCACTTCAAGAGCTCCTTTAACCAATTGAGCCACTTCATGATGATTTATCAAATATTAATAGTCAAGTAAATAGTTGAAATGAAAGATTATTTAGACCATTCCATAAATATTTTATTATTTTCTTTTTAATATAAAATTGTAGGAGTGAGATTACAAATAATAATTAAAGAGATTGAATTGGATTACAACTAAATAGTGAAACCATTGTGCTATTGACTCATTCGATATTCGATAAATATTTTAAACTTTAATGATAGTGAGAGATTCAAACTCTGTCACTTTTTATATCAGTTATTATAAATATACATGTATGCAATTGAAACTATTTTAACAAATTATCATTCTATATTAGTTCATTTACTTTAAATTTTAAATTTTAGTACATGTATTTCCAAAAGTCCTACAATTAATCTCAAAGCTAATTTATTGTTTAATTTCAAAAATAATATTAGTCTTTATTAATATTCCATTTAAATATTTGTTTAAAATCATATTCACATGCAATATTTTATTTTATAAAAATATAATTATTATTGAATCAATTTCAATAATTTTCTAATTTGAGGATCAATTTTAAGATTATTTATTGAAATTATATATAAGTTAAACCTTTAAAGTAAAAACCAAAAATGAAATTAAACTTCATCATAACTTTTGTAAGTACAATAGTACATTTTAAAAAATTCGAGTAGTGTTTAAAACAGCAAGATGCTCTTATTAACAAATGAAATGAAACTAAAAAAATATATAAACTAAAATGTTATACTACAAAGAAAAATTAAGTCTAATTAAACCGTGATGTGTTTAAATACTTCTCTGGAATGTAGTTGAATTGAAAAAAAATAGAAAATTTATTGTGTATACTAATTTTAGAATATTCTATTAAAATTATAGTATATTTTTATCAAAAATTCGTTTATACCAAAATTTTAAGTGATTGAACTCAGTCGAACTCAATCAATAACTAGTGATTGAACTCAATCAGTTTGTTAAGAGATTGAGCTCAACTGATTGAGTTCAATCAATAACTAGTGATTGAACTCACTCAATCACTCGATTACTTTTAATTTTTTGGTATATATACACTTATTTTCAGTTTTGTGCAATAGATGCAATTTTTTAGACAATTCTTATTATACATCAAAAATCCCAAAATATATATATATTTAAAAAAAAAAACTAAGAAAAGAAGGAAAAGGAATACGTGTTGGAATGGAGGCAGCGACAATATTATTCAATATTTATATATAATAATAAAAAGTTAGGACCCACATCGTACACAAATGGCCTGTCCTTTGCTTGCTCCACAACCCCACATGATTTCGTTAAATTAAACCACATCGTCCATAAATACCAATCCCCATTCCCTCAAATTCACAACACAAACATATCTTCATTTTCATCTCTCTCAATTCACAACTCTAATTCAATGGCAGTGTCCGGCAAGCTAACGCAGGCGCCGTCCGTGGTCCGACAAATCGTAAAGCGGTGTTCAAGTTTGGGATCGAAAAACAAAAACAAAAACAAAAACAAAAACGACGAGCAGTGCGGTAGAAATAATATTCCAGTCGATGTGCCGAAGGGGCATTTCGTGGTGTACGTGAGCGAAAACAGAAGCAGGTACATTGTGCCGCTCACGTTTCTGGCCAAGCCAGAGTTTCAGACTCTTCTCCTACTCGCTGAGGAAGAGTTTGGGTTCAATCATGAAATGGGTCTCACTATTCCTTGCGAGGAGCACCTCTTTCGGTCCATGCTACTTTCCTGAACCGAATCGAACCGAACCGAGTCTTTTTTATCTCATCGGTACTGGTTTAGCCGTTTTCGGGTGCTCGAGAAATTATTTGAGGAGCCTGAAACAATGTGATTTTAGATGTCCAACCATTTTTAGGGACATATAGATTTTGAATCTTTAGGCAGTATATTCAATTATTGTTCGCACTAGCGAGTTTTTAGGCTAGAGTTTTGGGGCAGCCTTTTCTTTTACTCTCAAACACACTACAAAGTTTGTCCTTTTTTTCATTTTAATTTCTTGTTTCATAAACCTTGATCAACTTTTTGTATTTTTCTTTTATTCCAATACCATGAAGCATTTTCTAATCTAAAATAATAAAGTTCTCATAACATCCTATAAGAGATATGCATTACTCATTCATTATCAATTAGTTTCCTTCATTTTATTTAATATAATATAGTAATCTAAATCAACATATTTTAACATTTTAAAGAGAATAAAAAATATATATAATTTAATAAGAAATGGACACTTAATTTATTTGAAAGTTACACACCAGAAAATAAAATAAATTTTGGCATGTCTATTTCTTTGCTTAGTTACTTATGGTATGTTTATAATGTTGGGATTGATTTCGTCGTCGTGGTTGGATCGGATGATGAAATTTGGTTTGTCGTTTTTTTTAGAGAAAGACCAAGAAGATTAGAAGGTACTGTGAATTATTTACGTACTTAAATACCTATATTTCTATTTATTGAAAAAAACATTACATCTAGCGAATACCCCAATGTCAATATGAGGAAGAATTTAAGAAATTACAGGTTTAAATCTAGTTTAAAATATAATTATCGAATTACTCATAATTGGAAGTTGAGAGATTCGAACTATAACTTCTTGATTGTTGGGCTTACAGTACTAATATGGTTGAGCATCGCTTTAAAAACAAATTAATTAGTTTTACATATCGTAGGTTTATGTATTTAGGTTGTCCCGATGATATTAGAGTGGTCAACATGCATGGCATATATATTAAGAAGGCAATCCAAAGATGAATATAATTATATTAGATTTAGGTTAAGTGAAAAATAAGAGTACACTAACAAATTAATGTGGAATATTGTGGTATACACACATATACCAATATGAACATGACAAATATGTAGATTATGTAGACTAAGAATTAAAGGTTTAAAACTTCCACTTTATAATTTGTAAAAATAGTTAAATTACTATTTAGATCCATAAATTTTGGAATTTGTTTCATTTTTGGTCTTGTATCTTTAAATATTTAATTTTATTTACATAACTTTAGTTTTTTAATGTATCTTATGCAAATGTTCCTGTTAATTTTCTTTTTAAAATGTCAGTTTATATTATGTTTTCGTTTATAAAATTTAAAATTTAAAATATGACGTTCTTTATTGCATTAAAATAATTCTTCTTATCGAATCAATTTTAAAAAAAATAATAAATTTAAAATTATCATGGAGTACATTTTTGTTTTTCTTACATGAAATACTTTTGAAAATTAGAGAGTAAAAGTGAATAATAAAAAATAAAAGGAGCATTAAAATACAAGAATTAAAAGGTAATCCAAAGGGCCGTACGATCTGTACAGAGGGGTTCTATTATCAGTAGCTAGAGAGTTTACGCGCTTCACCAGCTGTCAACAATGGAGAAAATAAAGCTGACATAATAATACTCAGTTGAGTATATATACATTTGTAGGTTATTATAAATAAAAACATTTTTTTTTTTTTTTTTTTTTTAAAGGAATCATTTTTCAATTTGATTAAAATAATATTTTGGTTTTAAACTTTTAATACTTTTTAATTTGTCGATCATAACCATTCAAATTTCCAATTTTAGTCTATAAACTTAAAAAAAAAAAAGTTAATTAATATCTATAATATATCTAATGTTAATTTTTATTGAACTTTTCTCAATAATGTTAGTATTTTAAATATATGTAAAGAAAAAATGAAACTTAAATTTCTATAATTTATAGAAAATGAAGGTAATTTTTAAAGAAAACAAATAGTTTTTAATTTTTGTTTGTTTAAAAAGTTTAGAAATTAAAATTGAATATTTGGAATTTATATATCATTTAAAATGAAAGAAATTTGAAAATTTAAATACTAAAATTAATATCGAAGAATTAAAATTTGAAAAAGTCTAGGTAATAATATTTTAATTTTAAAATATATATTATTTAGGTTGTGCTAGTAAATTAGAGTGACTGATATCGAGATAATGGTAGCTAGTTAGAAGTATGAATTTCTTCTATTCTTTTTTCTCTTTTCCTTTTTTTTTTTAAAAAATTGACTAGTCTTTATCAAAAGCATGCAAATTTTCAAATTCTATATCCTACAACTAAAAAGAAAAAAGAAATTAGTTTTAAAGTTTTTGATCTAATTTTCATTTTTGGTGAAAATTTATCTCTTAACTATCATAAAATAATTTAGTAGTCAAAAAAAATCTTGAAATGATAAGTCAATTTTCTTATGATGGGTATATATATATATATATATATATATATATATATTTTGAGAAACTTATGATGCGTATATAATTAAGATTTGTATGCCTTCCATCTCTGTAAAGATTATAGAATTAAGATAGAAGTGCATGAAAAATCCTCATTGTATACATTAACAAAAAAAAAAATCAACTTATTTTAGGAAAATCAGAGTATGTTGCCAAAAGAAGTGACATTCATTCTAGTTGAATTAAAAACAAAGTTAGAGTGTTTCTCAAAGAAAAAACAAAAAACAAAGTCAGAGTAAAGCTAAATTCTTTTTATTATTTTCTATTATAAAAATTAGGTTTATTCGTTTATTCTAATGCGGAGATGTAAAAATAAAAGTAACTATTTTAAATTAAAATGAAAAATGGGAGATTTTAGATGTATAATAAAAAAGGACAAAATAATTTCATCTATAACACAAAAATAAAATCAATTCATTTATATGAGAAAATTGAAATCGAGTTCAATCACTCGATTAAATATATGTAAAGAATTCAAATCAGTGACACTAATTTTATTATTGGTTGAGTATAGAAAATCATATGTTATATATAAATTGTTTTAGAAATAATGCTCAAAATATAATATAAGAGAGGGAATGAGTATAAAAATCTGAAATAGTAATATTTTATTTTATTATTCAACCTCGGATTAAACTGGTTTAGAACTTTTGTGCTTATTTAAAAAAAACATGGTAAAGCTTAAATAAAAACGGATAAAAAAAACTTAAAATGAAAGTATTAAAAAATAAAATATAGATAACAGAATCGAACCAATATTAAAAAAATTATCTTGTTGCATTTGAAATTCTTAATTGACTTTTTTGGTGTTGAGAATAGGCTTTCATATTTGATGTAATATATCCATTCAAAATTTAAAATTAAGGTCGCCCGTAGAGAGAGAGAACCGCCACAGACTATATTTGACACGTTGATCATATATGTTACATGAGAAAATTGCACGTTTTCAAATTCAAAAAAAATAAAAGAAAAGAAAAACATCCAATCATTTGAATATAAAATTATGTCCCATTCAATAAATTCTTTAAATAAACATATTCTTTATATCCCATTCAATAAATTCTTTATATCCCATTCAAACGAAGAACCATAAATTAAATGAGCCGTCATCTTCTCAAGCTTAAATCATTATTTCGTCCTTATTTTACATTTTTCAAAAACAAAACTGCTAAAAACAAAAACTCGAGACATTATATATATATATATATATATATATATATATATATATATATATATAAACTAAATTTTAGTACCTTAGTCTTTATTTTATATATTATTTATAATTTATAAATAAAATTTTCATTTAAATATAACAATATATATTTATTTAGCTAATTTTCAATTTTTTACCTTTAAACATTTTAGTATTATAAATTAAAAATTGTAAATAAATGAATATAAATAAAAAATAATATATAAATTTAAAATAAAAAACAGAGGTAAAGATATAAAAAAAATAATTATTCAAAACAACAAATAAAATGTTGCAAGCTAATATACTTATTTTTATTAAAATATAAAAATTAACAAAATAAATTAAAATAAAACCATATCTTTGTAACATTTTTTTTTGCCACAAAAGTATTATTATTCCAAAATTTATACATTTACAAATAAATAAGAAACTTTTAAAAAAATGCATTTAAATACTTTTTTTATATACACCATTCAAGTTATTATATAAGTTAATTTTTATAGATTAGTAATATTTATGATCATTTTGTTTAACAATATTAACACTTAATTCAATTAAAACGTTTGAACTCAAAAAATTTCTCAATATTGTTGTATAAAAAAAAAATTATTATTATCAAAATTTAGCCCGAAATTTCAAGCCTCCGTCTTCGAGTATTCCAAAATTTAGAAACTAAAGCCTGAAATTTCAAGCATCTGTCTTCCAAATCTACAGTGTATTCTCAAATGAAGGTGGATCTCTCTATTTATACAGTTTCAATGTACTTACTTATTTTAACCTAAAATCTATGAGATTTGGTAAATAGATATTATCTTTTTTTATGAATAAAGAATATCTTATATTATTCATTATAAAAATATGATTGATATTTCAAAATAATTCAAATACATTTTAAATAAGTGGCACGTTTATAGTTTAGAGTGTGACTTGATGGGTAAAACCGTTCAAAAATGATTTCACCTTCAAACTACACTTTAAGATAGTATGATATGATATGTATTCTACACCATTTTTTTTTAATATAATAATAATAAGTAAGAAAATAAATTTCTCCCCCTTAAACCTCCAAACACAATCTAATATTAAATCGAATCTCAAAAAAAAAAATCTAATATTAAATCGAGTTGATGCATTGTCGACCACATCAATAGTAAAGGTAATGAATAAAAAACTTAAAATTGAAAAAACTAATTACAAACAATAAGAAATAGTATTGTAATTACTATATTAAAAAAAATTCAAAAAAAAAAAATATTAAAACATTATTAAATACTTTTATTTAATGAATATTAAATAATTTTATTGAAAGAAATAGTGGGCCATTTTGTTTGGATTGGTCAAGCCCAAAACGGACAACATTTCAATGGTCAAACCGGCCTTCTCATAAATGAGCCGCCTAATTGTCAACCTAACATTTTATTTCCAAAATTAATGAATTTAAATTTAAAATTCAGGTTATATGTTTCCTCACCGACTAATTTTCCATTATCCAAAACATATTTGGAGGTGTTTGGATGAAGTGGTTAGTAGAGTGATTATTAATTACTCGTTTGGATATAATTTTTTGTAGAATAATTTGTAAAATGATTATTTTTTTGTTTTAGAAAACTTTGTGATAAGGGGTATACTCTAACACTATATATATTGAAGGGTAATTGTGGTAGTCCAATTTCACAAAATAATTACAGATCTAGACAAATTTGAAAATATTTAGCATCTAGAATCAAATATACAATATAAATAATATTTATCATACTGTATTATGTATTAGTTATTCAATATAAAAAGTATTACTTTATACCGTTTATTTGACTACGTTTGTCAAACTTTTTCAAATTTTCCTACAATTTGATCTATTCCTGCAAAAACCCCTATATTGAATGTCCAATTTGATTAAATTAATTTCGATGAAGATATTTGTGTTTTAGATCTCAATTTGGTGGGCCAATGGAGATAGCCCAATTAACAGGCCTACGATGATTTCTGTGGCCCAGAAATTTAAGTAACGGCTTTACGTGGATAATGGTTGGCCTAATAAAAATTCAATTAAAAAGTAACAGATAATATATAGTCCGGTTTGGTAATCATTTGTTTTTTATTTTTGATTTTTAAAATTTAAGCTTACAATGATTATCTTATCCTATATTTTTTCTTACTTGAATATCTACATTTCACCTATATTTATAGAAATTAAACTAAAATTTGAAAATAAAAAAAATACTTCCAAAAGCTTGTTTTTTATTTTGAAAGTTAGTTAGCATTCACATATTTTCTGAAGGAAAGATGAATATATTGTAGGAAATGTGAAATTACGTTTAAATTTTAAAAACCATAAAAAAAAAAAAACCAAAGGATTATGAATGAGCGATATCTATTTTTTTCGGAATTAGAAAATGCTGCTTGTTTGATGATTACATTTTTTAAAACAAAATTTAACCCTTTTAACCGAAAGATCTTTAGTAATTTTAATGATAAAGTACTTTTATGTTTGTTAAGAAGAGGGGTAAAATTGGAATTTCACGTAAAGGAGATTTTTTAGATATCAAATATTTTAATAAAGCATCTAAAAAAAGAAAACAGTCTTCAAAGCAACAAGAACAAAATATAATGATTTTTCATTATTTTTTAAAAATAGAATTATATTTCTATTTGATTCAAACTACCCAACTTTGCAGTTGAGATCAAATAACAAAAAATAATTTTAAATACTAAATAATCCTTAAATTATGAATTATGTTACAAGAATCATCCACCTTATAGGCTTATGAACCATTTCAATTTTTCTGCATAATGTTACACCGATTATCAAGTCATTAAAGTAGTATTAAAAAAATCAAATCAAATCAAATCAAATCATTAAAGTAAATTCAAAAAGAACAGGAAGAATGAGGCTGTCTCTCTCTCTAACTTCTAGAGAGAGACGCACCATCGAAGGGCTCAGGGAAGATCTCCCTGGAGATCGTCCGGCGAGCGTTTGTGGGCACATTTTTGTGCGTTCTGGGTCCTTCTCTTTAAGAGAAGACGTTCTTGGAGCTCGGTAACGAGCAAGAGGTTTGGAGCCCATGTGGGGCTGTGTGGGGAGAAAAGAAGGGTTTGGGTTGGGGGGTTCAATCGGTTGATGAGAAACTATGGTGGGTCTCAAATGCTCATCTCTGGTATGTCGAGGAGGAGGAGAGCGAAAGCGGCAGTCGGAAGGGGTGAAGACAAGTTAAGAGAAGTTGTTGAAAAAGAAAAAATAAAGAAGAAGGGGTTGGGGTGGGGAAGAACGCCATTTGACCGTGGAAAGGGAAGTTGGTCTCGGAGGTCTCAAAAGCAAAAGATGAAGAAGCAAAGGTTAAGAGCGCAAGATCCTTCGGAGAAGGCAGAGCTCGCCGGAAAAGACAAGATCGGCCGGAGACGAAGGTCTATTGACGGTGAAGATGGTCGTTGTCTATGTCAGAAGGGTGCCAAAAGGTCGAGTCAGTCGACATGGGCGTTTGATGGGCTCGAGGTGGGGCAGCTGACGTTTGATGGGCTCGAGGTGGCGCCAGATGACTCACTTGCGAAGACAGCTGGCTGGGGCAGGTGGCTGGTTTTTATTTATCTGGTCTGGAGCTTGCTATTGTGGGGGCTTTTCATGGATTTTGTAGAGGTTATGGGTGTTGAGGTGTCCTTCTGGTTCCTTTTAGAATGGATTTTCTTATTGTTGGTTCTGTGGTATTTTGCTATTTTTAGAGGTAGGTGGTCGTTGATGTTATTGTTTTTCTTTTG
>JBBMEF010001620.1:0-28453 GCA_037832685.1 Sicyos baderoa | reverse complement strand
GGAATTTTGAGAGAAAATAAGCTTAAATTTGAAAAACTAAAAACAAGAAACCAAATGGTTATCAAACGGGGCCTAAGAGTGAGAAAAAATCACTATTTTTTAACTTTTTTTTTTTTTTATATATAGTTTAAGGACCAAATTTGAAACATTTGAAAGTTGAGAAACAAAAATTGAACAAACAGTAAAGTTGAGGGACTAAAATTGGACATTAAAAGTTGAATGACCAAAATTGGACAAACAACAAAATCGAGGGATTAAAATTAGACATTTGAAAGTTCATGGACAAAAATGGAACAAACCCCAAAATTAAAGGACCAAAATGATATTTTGAACCTATTTTAATTATGGTAAAATACCATTTTAGTCCTCAAACTTTAACATTTATTTTATTTTAGTTCTTAAAAATTGAAAATTTCAGTTTTAGTCCTTCAACTTTAAGATTTATTCAATTTTAGTCCATAAACTTTCAAACATTAATTTTAGTCTGTAAACTTTGAGACTTGTTTTTCTTTGATCTATGAATTTCAAAAAAAACTTTAAATTGGTCCTTATATGTTCATATATTATATTTGATTGTATTAAAATTATTAATATTATTTAATCAATTTCGATTAACATTGACTTCAAATATCAGACTAATGAAATTTCGGGAACCAAAATGAAAAAGACTAAAAATTAAATTTTAAAAAATATGTCAAAGTTTAGAAAACAATATTTTAACTTAAAAAACTTGAACAGAAAATTATATAGGCCATCCTAACAGCTAAGCCCAACCCAAGCATGAACACAAAAGTGTATTTCCTTCATCTTTTTCACTTGACAGAGCTGAAAGCTTAAATTCTCCCATGCTCCCTCAGCAAACAGAAATCTCAACAGAATCTTTCAACAAAAACTTAACACAATCAAAACTTTTTACAATTAGACAAAATAAAATTCCATTATTAGGTTCATTCTAATTCATCTTAACCTTTAAAACTCTTTTACAAACCAATATTTTGGACAAAGCCTTCATAATTCTCTGGCTTGCATGAGTTGTTGTAAATGAAGAATGGCTGATGTGTAATGATTGAAATGGTAGCCAAACTTTTGATTTTTTTTGTTCTTTTTATCTCTCTTTGTTTTCTCACTGTTCAACCTTTAGT
This sequence comes from Sicyos baderoa, assembly GCA_037832685.1. Classification (NCBI taxonomy): domain Eukaryota; kingdom Viridiplantae; phylum Streptophyta; class Magnoliopsida; order Cucurbitales; family Cucurbitaceae; genus Sicyos; species Sicyos baderoa. The sequence continues at coordinate 27,311 of JBBMEF010001620.1, read as the reverse complement.
GTTTTCTATATATATGTTTGCTTTCTTCTTTATCTCTCTCTGTTCTCTCCCACCCATAGTTGCTTTGTTTCCTTCCTCTCTGTCGACTTCTCGGTCTCGGCCTGTTTCGATATGAAACTGTCGAGAGGTTAAGCCGTGGAGGAGCGCAAGAAGGGCGGCGGATAAGGTGTAGAATAATGATGTAATGATATGAAAGATTTGAAGTTTGAAGGGAGAGGAGGAAAGGAAAAATGCCAACAGTTTGGTTTTCTTTGAAAAAGTCCTTCCCTTGCAAACCAGAGCCATCAGAAGTTTATGATCCAAAGTGCAGGAAACAGCTCAACACAATCACAACCAAGAAACCAGCCAAGAAGCCAGGCTGTTCTTCTGGAAGGTCAGGCTGTTCAAGGTCCATAGCAAATCTCAAAGATGTCATCCATGGAAGCAAGAGGCACATGGAGAATCCCCCAATTTGCAGCCCGAGGTCGATCGGTAGCAGCGAGTTCCTCAACCCGATTGCTCATGAAGTAATACTCAGCAACTCTAAGTGTGAGCTCAAGATCACTGGTTTTGGAGGCTTCCACCAAGAGGGTGCGGGAAATGCTAGCTTTGGTGGAGGCGGGGGCGGGAATTCGCCGTTTTTCGGTACTCTAAGGCCCGGAACTCCCGGTCCGGGGGAGAACTTTGTTAACAACTCCAATTCTCCTTTTAGTACTACCTCCATGACTTCGGCAAGAAAGCTTCCTTCTCCTTTATCATATAGAGATGGCTCTGCAGCTGGGATTACTGCTAAATCTAAGGGAGGTGGGGAAGTTCATACAAGCAGAAGGTTCTCGCCGCTAACTGAATCTAATGGTAATACGTTTTCGGCGGTTACTTGCCATAAATGTGGAGAGCAGTTCAGCAAATTGGAAGCTGCTGAGTCTCACCATCTCTCCAAGCATGCTGGTTAGATAGATATCCTTGTTAATATTTCAACTATAAGCTAAGTTTATGGTTTTGGTTTTCTCTTCATGTTCTTTAAACATGTTTTGGTGTTCGACCGACGCTTGCAAAGCTCGAACAGAAGACGTGCTAATCTTCTCGTGTTTGAAGTTTTCCATTTCATTCTGTTTGTTATTGATTACAATGTTTTTTGTTTCTATGGCTACTCTGTCTGAGTTCATGCCTTCATAGAGTTACTTGTTTCACTCTGTCAGCAGCTGACTGTGCACTATTTTTTTCCTCAGTAACAGAGCTTGTGGAAGGTGATTCATCAAGGAAAATTGTCGAAATAATCTGTCGAACGAACTTGTTGAAGTCCGAGAACAATAGCAACCGCATCGAGCGAGTTTTCAAAGTTCATAATATGCAGAAAACATTAGCTGGATTTGAAGAATATAGAGAAATGGTGAAGATCAAGGCAAGCAAACTTTCAAAGAAACACCCTCGATGCCTTGCCGATGGGAATGAACTACTGAGGTTTTTCGGGACAACTTTAGCCTGCGCTCTTGGCCAAAATGGCTCCTCCAGCCTCTGCATAGCACAGAAATGCAATGTCTGCAGAATCATAAGGAATGGTTTCTCAGTAAAGAAGGATATGAAAGAAGAAGTAGGAGTTTTCACGACTTCAACGAGTGGAAAAGCTTTCGAAACCATCGAAACGGAGAAGGAAATCTCGGTTAAGAAAGCATTGATAATCTGCAGAGTGATTGCAGGTAGGGTTCATAGGCCATTGGAGAACATACAAGACATGGTTGGCCAAACAGGGTTTGATTCTTTGGCTGGCAAAGTGGGATTACACTCCAACATTGAAGAACTTTATTTGCTGAATCCAAGAGCTTTGCTTCCTTGCTTTGTTGTAATTTGCAAACCATGAGGATAAAGAAAGAGAAAAAGGAAACTTGTTTTTCTCTTTGTATAACCATTCTTCTGAGGAAGCTAACACAAAGATTATGGTTTATCATGTTTTTATTGAGATTAATGATGTTATTTAATTCAATCCGAGTTCTTCTTCGAATCAGTATGTAGGAATTTTTTATCCATGCATTTTGACCCTCATGATGTTGTGCACTTCATAATTGTGCTATATCAATTTCGTTCTCATATGTTCCGAAATATTAGGGAGTCTTTCGGCCTCTGTTTAAGAGTAAGTTAGGTTGAGTTTTTTTGGAAACCAGTAAGTTAGGTTGAGTTTTAATAACCCAACTCGGATTTAGGCCATCGGTTATAATAACCCGTTCCCATAACTACTCATCCCAACTATGATAACCCACATTATAATAAAACTTTATGTTATAATAAACTTTTATTATAATAACCTTCACCATAAATATTGGTTATCACAATTTATGCTATAATAACCTGCACTTCAAATGCACATTATTATAACCTCCTCTGCTATAATAATCTACCGTCTACAATAACTCAACCGTTGCCCCAAACACATCCTTAGGATTAAGTCAACGCAGTAAAAGTTTCATAAAAAATTAAAACACATGAAATACAAGCAAGTGAAGGAAACTGACTTGTAGAATCTAAAACCAATGGTGAATTAATTATATATCTGATTGTAATTTTCATATGGGAGTGTGTTTAAGAAATGCATCTACCTCCAACCTCTCTTCTTAAGAAACACTTTGAGGAAGGGAGGCTAATATGATAACTAATTTGGGTAAGCCTAAACCATATCACAGCATTAACTCTTCACTGCAACATCAGGACAGTACAGCTTTTAAAGCTCCATTGCTGCACATGGACCTCACCAATACAACATTTGGGTGAAAAAAAGAGGATAGATTTCTTGGACAGACTCAATTGAATGAGTCTTAAATGTTGGAATGGGGTTGGTTTGAGAGTAGATGCACCCCAATTCAAAATTTGAAACTTTTAGCCAATTTTTGACTCTGACTTGTGTGGGGGTAGACTTCCACATGTCGTTGCGATGTCGATTTCATACAGAGGAGGGAAAGTTCCCTGTTACTCCAGGGATATGAGGACTTTCCTTATGCTGATAAACTGACATTTCAACGTTTTCTACTGTTATTAACTCGATTTCAAATTAGTAGAGTCTACTTTGTGCTATTAGCCTTCTCGATCCAAAAACTAACCGAAGAGACGAGAACAAACTAAAATCGATCATACTAATGGTTATAGCCTGTTCCCTGTTACTCAAGATTTGCCATCATACTAATGTACAGACTATAATCATCACGAAGATGCTATAGCCTGTTTTAATTACTGTGGCCCCAGTTTTCAGCTAAAATCTAGGTGTGGATGCATTTAGGAAATATCTGCTCAAGTTTCATTTATTTTCCAACACCTATAATCAGTTTCACTTAGGTAGTTGTTCTTAACTGCTATGAAACTCTCTCGGTCATCTAATGGCGCGATTGGCGCTCTCTCTCTCTTTCTCTTTCGAGCCAGCAAAGTCCACGTTGATCATTAATGGCGCATATAGATTTTTGTGGACACGAATACCAGAGAAGAAGATGGTTGCTCTCAAAAACTACCTACAGCATACAGAAAGTGACAAAAAGAAACGATGTTTTGATGCTTTCTTAGATCTCAAGGACACAGTTGTACAGCCAAAAGAAAAAATCATTCTGAAGTAAGGTCGTGTCAATATTTTGATGCTTTCATTCACAAACTACTCGAGAAAAGTTCTCTTTCGTATTTGTGGGTCATTACAGTGAAGAAATTTTACAAGCTCTCTATTCTGAGTAATATACAAAATTTCAGTCATTAAAAAAAGTGAAAGAATGAATTATCATACACAAAATCAAAGAGAAAATGAATCACAAGATAAACAATCAAGATCAGAAAAGCCAAAAAGGGAAGCTATGGTCTAAATTTCATGGGTATCAGAAGCACTGTCCATTGAGTCCTTTCTAAAGTGATCAGGGACATGGTCGATATCAATAGAAACTTCGTCTGTTGTGGCTGACAGAGATTTTCTATGATGCTTGTGCTCGAGCCTCAGGTTGATAATTCGAGAGATCACTTGTACGATGTCTCTCATGGTAGGCCGTTTTCGGGGGCTACGGTTGACACATCTATATGCAAGAGCTGCAATGTCGTTCAGCTCTTGTACGTTAAAGTTTCCATCTAAACGGTCGTCCATAATTTCTTCCCACCCAACTTTCCCATCTGAAGTCATCGCAGCCTAAACATCTCATAATGAAAATACACATAAGTTGGGGTTTGTGAAAGTAACACGAACGTATCTATAAATAAACTTGAAAATTTACTATATTCTATAATTATGGCCTTAACTTGGCAGTACTATTGTTGGGAAAAAAACAAGCCTTTTGTCTCATAAAATGTTTTCATTCAAGAACAAAATATTTTGTAGAAAATATAGACTGATGAGAAGAGAGATAACTTACAAGTTCAACATACTCCATAAGGCCTTGTTGTGGGTTTCTGCCAGCTATAAGCTCGAAAAGCAATACTCCAAAGCTGTACACGTCGCTTTTCTTTGTGAATTTCCTAGAAGATATATATTCAGGATCTAGGTAGCCAAAAGTTCCACGAATATTGGATACATGTTTATCGACCATCTCTTCTCTAGAAAGGCCGAAATCGGCAACCTGGCTTGATCAAGAACAAACAAACAAACATGAGGCGTAGATCTTACAAGTGGTACAAATTAGTATTCTTCATATGGAATCTTTCTGCATACAGGTGTTCACAAATTAGAGATGTACATACCCTAGCCCTCATGGAATCATCCAACAAAATATTTGCAGACTTGATATCACGATGTATTACTGGTGGAACTGCCTGTAGTATATCATAAAAACACCACAAGAATGATATGTAAGATTGCAAAAGCTGGTAAGCTCTGTGTCCATCAAGGTTACATCTTAACTTACACCATCATGGAGATATTCCAGTCCCCGTGCAACATCCAACACCACACGAACCCGCAGTTCCCAGCTCAGTGGTTCATTCTTCCCACCTACAAACCGAACAAAGTGTGTCACTTTCAAAGAAACAGATGAATAAGTATACTGCATTGCCATTTTAACCAAAAAAAAGAGATGTTCCTTCTAGAAAGAGACGTCCCCATTCAAGAAAGATGTTTAGTTCACAATACTCTATTTTTTATTTTCTTTTTCTTCAGCGAGTATCCGGGCTAACTTCTCCGCATGTCGACTAATCTCACAAGATAACCACTTGACCCTATTGCATTTGGTTGTTAAGGTAACCTATAGGTATTAAACCCTAGGTATGTAGCCATCATGGCCCTTACTGACCACTATGTTTTGACTCATTTTGCAACAAGATAACTAATGCTTGAACTATACGTTCGACTTCTTACCGTATAAGTGAGAAGCCAAGCTTCCTTTGCTCATATATACGTATATAAGTATATGCTGGCTTTTTTCAGCACAATAGCCGACCAAATTTACGAGGTTCCTATGATGCAACCTTCCGAGTAACATAACCTGGTAAACAGAACAAGGTTCAATGAATGAATTAGATAAACAAATGCATCAAATCTGTCGCAACAAAACAGAGCACCTTCAATAATTTTTGTCAAATTGTCTATCCAGATGAAGACTTTGAACAGCATTTTATTAAGGATTTTCTTTTATTAACTAATTTTTTCCGAGTCATGTCGATGATTCCATTATATTCTGTTCTTACCAAGCACAAGAACTCAGGAATTTTAATTTTTCTAAATTATTTCAAAATGTGGGGTTTCATGATCAAGAGGTTCCTTCCATCCTCCCTTTCGCGAAAATGCGTTTATGTGGCAAACTAGAATGTGTGCAATCTTATTTTTTTTAAAAGAAGAATGTGTGCTATCTTGTGGGTGCTTCAAGGGAGAGAGCAAAGGAAAAATCTATAGAGGGCTTGAGAGACTTCCGAGTGACGTTTGATCCTTTGTTAGATTCTATGTTTCTCTTTGAACTTCAGTAACAAAACCTTTTTGTAATTATCCTTTAAGTCTTATTTTTCTTGATTGGATTCTTGTAGATTGCCTCTTGTATGCTCTTTTTTTTTTTTATGTACTCGTATTGATTCATTTTTTCTCAGTGAAAGATTGGTTATTGATTACAAAAAAAATATATTACATGAATCAGAAAGCTGCTTGACTCGATTGTATTAGACAATAACAGTTGAAAAAAATAATGATCACCTCTGTTTGGAATTCTTTCTCCCCTTGTTTGGAATCAGTTGCAAGCACCTTAACCGCAACCGTTTCACCACTCGCCATTTGAGCTCTATAAACAGGACCAAATGCCCCTTGTCCTATTACGGTTGTGAAATTGGATGTAGCCTTTTGCAGATCCCTGCCATGTCCAAGAACAAAACTCTAAGATCCTAACAAGCTAGTAGTTTTCAAGATATCTCCAACAATAACATCAACTTTCATCAAATTCTGACACACATCTGGCAAACTATCAAGCCACTCTTTATCACAAACGATCACGAGATCATAAAAAATCATTCACCAAACCTGTAACTGCAAAGTTTTCAAGAACACACCTGTAAGAATACTCAAGTATCCCAGAAGTTGCAACCACATTACTCTTCCTGAATCCATCAAGCCAGTGAGTCATGCTATTGTGGCCAGATTTGACAGGTGACTCTGGAGCCAAGGTTGAATCTGATAGAATAGTGCAAGAATCAGCACCATTGACCCGGATAGGAATCGTCGTCGCCCTCCGGGAACTGCTATTGCCTATCTGCGAACGTTTCCGTTGGTACCTAAAGCAGAAGAGAGCCGAAATCGCCAAAAGAACACCAATCACAACTCCTATAGAAATCCCAATAATCAGGCCAGATGACTCCCCTTTCATCTCCTCCTATTTCTCTTCCCAATTCTCAAAAACCAATAGCTTAATCCATTACAGCGCTGCAAGAAAAAGATTCATAAGTCAAACATACACACACAAGTTGAAAAAGAGAAAACTCATAGTAAATAGAGCAATAAGAACAAGTACTGTTCATTACTTCTCCAAAAGCACCATCAACTAGACCACTTAGATTTCATCACAACACCCTCTTGAACAATTCATCAAACACTTGATCTGCATCTCACTCCTACGAAATTCTCAAGCATACCAATCAACATCTAGAGCTCAAACAAGCAAAAACACAAAGTCCAGCCAAAAGGGTCATAGATTTCAAAGCCATTCAACAAAGCAAAGCAACCCCAGAGAAGAGATCAACAGAAAACAGAGCAAAAACGAGTTTTTTCCTGTGAAATTTCAGAAAATACAAAATGGGTATTCACAGAGTTGACATTCGAAGTGAGAAAATACCTTGAAATGGAGCTGAATTGAGAGAAATGGGTGGCGTTGCAATGAAGCAAAGAAAGAGAAGAGAAGAGAGATTCGAAGAATGGAACTCAGAGAAAGGAATCAGAGAAAATGGTGAACTCGAAATACGATCTGTCGTCCACTTTTTATCTGAAGAAGTTGAATTACAAGTACGATTTCTTTACGACACAACACAACTGCAAACAGAGGGAATTAACAAAAATGCTCTGCTTTTTTTCTTTTTCTTTTTCCTTTCTTCTTTCTTCTTTGTTGGATGGAACTTTGTTTGTTTTTTTTTTTTTTTTTTAAAACAACTTTGTTTATTCTTGATTTTGTTGAGTAGGAAGGAAATAAAATTGAAATTTTGATGCTGTCCACAAATGTCATCCAGCTTTGTTTTTTATTTATTTTTTTAATAATTATGCTCGAGCGGTGCTTTTTTTTTTTTAGGTTACAATGCACAAGTTTTAATAGTGTTGACTTTTATTTTTGTTTTCTTAAAAAATTTACTTCAATAATTTTAATTCTAATATTTTTATTAAAATCAATGAACTTGATATATATATAACAAATTAGCTCACTCGATACTAAGGGTGGATATTTTGATTATTTTATAGAGACGTGTTTCTTTTTTTTAGATATATAAACTATTTTTCCTAAAAAGTTTGATAGTGTTCAAGATTTGAACGAGACAATAAGAAATTTTACTATCAAGAAAATATATGCGGACATTTTAACCATTAAACTAACTTAAATTATATTTTGATTGACTATTTGAATAATAATAATACATAATTTTTAAGGTTATTTGAGTTCCGTGAATTAACTATATCATTTGATTTTAATGTTTTCTTTTTTCAATCAAATCTTTAAATTTTGTTGAAATTGAATATTTCATACTATATGATAGCATTTAGTGATCTGCAACACTATTTTAATCGAGTTAGATTTTCTTTTGAGAAATAAGATGAAATATAAAATGTTATGTGACCATGCTCTATTAAATTATTGTCTAATTAGAGTAGAATGAATTTAACAAACAATTATCACAAACTTTTATGTCTACACATATAAAGCATATTTTTAAGGCAAATACATCATTCATAGAACAACCAAACAAAAATAAAGGAAAACATTAATACTACTTTCAAGAGTATTTCTAAAAAATATTTCACTTGAAAGCATTGGTTTTAAAAGTCATCTTGAACTTAATGTAAGTTGATGACTAGTCTTTTAGTAGGTGAAGTAAATGGGTTAACTTGTCAAGCTAAAACATCTCCTTTGTTTTCCACCAATGTTTTTATGGAATTAAACTCTTAATTTATCCACATAAATTTGGTAAAAATATAAAAAAATTACACAATATTAATTAAAATTATAAGAAAAGAGACCAAGTGGAGATTAACTAATGGAACACATAAAAAGGGGGTTAGGAAGAGTGAAGTGGTTGTTGTTTTTGGGAGTTAATGGGTTTGAAAGTTTTTAAGAGGATTAAGAAGGGAACTATTGCAACTATCTACCAAACACACCTAATTTCATTTATTCATTACCCACTTTAATGTTACCCCAAATTAATTTTGTTTGAGAGAAAGGCCCTCTTCTTTTAGTTAAAGATGCAAAGCATACATCAATTAATTAGTTTTTTTTTTTTTTTTTTAGTACATCAATTAATTAGTTTACTTTTGAAAAAAATTATACAAACTTTGGAAAATGAGAAAAAAACATTATTTCCATTTTTTTAACATTATTTCTTAGGTAAAAATGTTTCTTTACTTTTGGGATTTTAATAGTTTTTATTTAGTCTAAATTTTTTTAGGCTAACACTTTTATTTATGGGGAATTTGCATGTATATTACATCAAGGTAAAAAAATTGAATAAATAGCAACTTTTTAAAAATATTACAAATATAGCAAAATCAGATTTATAGACTCCATTAATAGTGTTTGATAGACTCCATCAATAGTGTCTGATAGACTTCATCAATAGTGTCTGATAGATTCTATCAATAGCGTTTGATGGACTCCATCAATAGTGTCTGATATACTCCATCGATAGTGTTTGATAGAGTCTATAAAAAAAAAGTTGCTATATTTACAATATTTTTAAAAAATTGCTATAATTTTAATGTAGAATAGAAAATTTGCAATACATCGCAAATTCCATTTATTTATTTATTATTACTTTTTTATATTTACGATTTTATTTATATTTTATCCATAAATTTAATAATGACATATTTAATTTATAAAGTTTAAATTTTATTTTTAGATGGTCCTCAAGTTTTCAATTAGTTTCCTAATTTATTTATGTTAACGTATGAGAAAACGTAGAGACTAAAGAAATTATTGATAAGTAAAGAGAGGTTCTTGAAAAATTAAGAAGAAATAAGAGAAAATTATATTATATATCTTTGATGGATGATTTGAATTTTAAAGATATGCTCTCATTAAAATTTTAGAAGCGAAATCCGACTCATAATTATTATATATATTATATTGTACTACATGCATTTATATTAACTTAAAACTTGGTAGTAACACATTATTTGTAATATAATCTTTAACATTATTTGTTTCTTAGTAAATGGGGTTTTCTTTTTCTTTTTTCCTTTTAAGTTTTTCAAAGTAGAGATTTTTTTTTTTTTGAGAAATTTCTAAGTAGAGAGTTTGAGTAATGCTAGTTGATATAAAAAAATGTTGATATTATGATTGAAATGTGAGTGTACTTTTTTTATATGCATTTTTCGAAAATGACTTGATTTTTTTAATTAATTTTTATTATTAAGAATCAGTTATAAATCAATTTTCAAACTTTAAAGTATTTATAAATCTTTAGGAGATAAAAATATCTACCTTTTTCTAAATTTTAATGGGTTTGTTTCCCAAAAATATTATCTTTTTTTTTTAATGAAATCCAATAATTAAAAAAAAATAGCATACTATTATATTGGCTGTAATCTATTTGCAAATTACACTACATGTATTTTGGTTTAGAGAAGCAAGGAATAAAAAAAAAATACTCAAATATAGAAATGATCACAATATAAATATATATATATATATATATATATAAAAGACATTCTTTTATTCTAATAAATGGCATACCACAATGAGGTATTGTTTTGAGAATTGAACTTGATCAATTATATTCCACTCCAACCCCAACCAAATCCTCAAAAAAAAAAAAAAAAACTCTATTAATTAGATGTTAATTTAATAATAATAAAAAAAAAACATGAACATTCTTGATTATATTTTAGAAAGTATACATAAAATGGTTGCAATCCTAAAAGAAAAAAGAAGACAAATGGATGATGAGTTGCTTCTTGATTTGTTTTAATTCATACGTATCATTTTGATTAATTAGTATCGATGAATTCAATTTTACAGTTTAAAAAGAAAAAAATATATCAAGTATGTTGCTGGTTCAATTTTAGAGCTTTTTTTAATAATTAATTTATTCAATCAGTATTGATTCATTTTTATTTGTCAATAAAAATATAACTTTATTACATATTGATTTAGTAATTATGAAATTATAGGCAATAGAGTAATAGTTCAATCGGTATCAATATTCACACCTAATGACTTCTAAGTTTTGGGCTTCAGTCTCGCTCACCCTCAATTGTTATATTTTTAAAAAAATCCATTTTCATTAAGCTACTAATGTGATTATGGGTCGGTTTAGAAGCATAATATATTTTTTTTCTTTTTTTTTAAACTATTGAAGATGAATATGATTTGAATTACGATAAGGTAAGAAGCATAAAAAAAATAAAAAAAAAAACCACTCGAAAAAAAAAGTAAGAACTTATAATATAATTAGCATAACTAAACCTCCCTAATATATGAAAAAGGGTTTTAATTAGTGAATAAATGGAAATAATTCATAGGAGTAGGAAACTAGAGTAGTAGTAATAATGAATATTGGGTAGTTGTATTAATTAAATTATAGAATTATTGAAAATAATTAAAAAAGGTCCCCAAGGGGTGGCAGAGTGGTTGGAGGCTTGGGCTTTGAAGGTATGCTCCCTTCGAGGTCTAAAGTTCGAAACTCACATGTAACATACTCTTTCGATGTCTTTGGTGCCTGGCGTCTCAAGTTCGAAACTCACCTGTGACATACTTTTTCGATGTCTTCGGTGCCTGGCCTAGGGACGGGCGTGATTACTTGTTTCAAAAAAAAAAGAAGAAAATAATTAAAAAAGATAAATATATAACATGTGACAAGTGAGGCATATTTGTAGGTAATTAATTTGCTTCAACAATTTAAAGTCTCAACCAACTTCGAAAGCCTTTAATTTCAAGGGCGGTGGTCCCTTCATGGAGGCCACCATCAATTTAATGTATTAAATTATTAATAAATGCTAAAACCTGAAGAGAGAGAGAAAAGAAAGAATTAGCGGAATGTTTTTTTTTTTTTTTTTTTTTTTTTAATAATTATTTAATTATTTATTTTATTTTGTGAAATCAGAAATAGAGGAATGTTGACGTAACTTAGATGAAAAAAATATTTTCATTTTTGTTGGCGAAAGAAAATGTATTTTGTTAGCACATATTCGAGAAGGGGAAAAATACAAATTTTTAGGATTAAACGTATTAATACTGGTGTTAAACTGATTTACAATCAAACAATGAAATAATTGTGTCACTGACCCATTTAATTCGAAGAAAATGTAATGAATGTTTCTTTAACCAACAATAACAATAGTCAATATTAATGTACACTTAATAATTAAGACCATGTATTTAAAATAATAATAATAATTAAGACTCCATTTAATAATCATTTGCTATTTGAAATTTAAGTCTATTTTTACTCAAATTTCATATAATATATTCAATCTTTTTTACAATGTATCACATTTCCTAAAAAACGTATGTGAATGCTAACCAATTTAAAAAATAAAAAACAAATTTTTTGAAGTTATCAAATTTAGTCAAATATAAATAAATATCTATGTTAAGATAGTTGTTATATATTTAAATTTAAAAAATGTGAAATAAAAAACAAAACAGTTATCAAACTTATCTAAAGAAATCACGAGTAATTAAAAATAAAGTTATTCACTTATTATTATATTATTATTTTTATAAATTGAAAACCTCAACTATTTCTATCCCATAAACAATAAATATATATAAATAAATAAATAAAAGGAATGATTTTGTCTTGGAAGATAATGAAATATTATATTGGAAGCAAAAGGGGCACATGAATCCATGCCATGAAGAGTTGAATGAAGATAGGGAGTGGAGCACCAATAAAGGTGCACTTCCCCACAATCCCAATCCATTTGATTTTGAAAATAACAAAAGAAAAAAGAATTCACATTTTAGCTTGGAGCCAAAGATTTGTACCCACACAAACTATTTATTGTAGCATGAATTTGAAACAACCCCCCCCCCCCCCCTTCTTTTATTTTCCTATGCTTTCTTCATTTCTTTCTTTAATTCATTGGGGTCAACTTTAGTATTCAATTATATTGACTTGGTTTAATAGATTAGTTTAAATAAGTAAGTTTTATTGTCATCATCTTTGCACTTCATATAAACCTTACTTTTAAAGTTTGACTCCCAATTTTAATAGATTTAGTGTTAGGAAGTTTGAATTTACTCAATTTTAAAGTTGGATTAAGGAATTTTTTTAATCGAATTATTTATGTTCCGTTTGATAACCAGCTGGTTTTTCAAATTTAAGTCTATTTTCTCTCAAATTTCCTACAATGTGCTCCATCATTTCTACCATTTATCCATCTTTCTTTAAGAAAGTAGGAGAATACTAACTAACTTTTAAAAACAAAAACAAACTTTGAGAAGCTTTTTTTTGTTTTGAAAAGTTGATTGCTCTTCCCCTACTTTCGTAAGGAAAGATGTATACATGGTAGAACGATGAAATAAATTGTAAGAAATTTGAGAGAAAATAGGCTTAAATTTGAAAAACCAAAAACAAGAAACCAAATGGTTATCAAACAAAGTCTTATTTATTTGGGTTTGATTCAAGTAAGTAAAGTTTTTCTTTTAAAGTTTGATTGATTCTTAGATTGACATAAAATTAGTTTGGGTTCATCCAAGTTGACCCAAATTTATAATTAATATTATTTTTGAGTTAATCAAATACATAAGGTTAGACGAGTCGGTAGATTCCCAAAATTTTGAATTGATTAAAAAAAATTCATTAATCCAACCTAACCATCTAACTCCTTAATAATAGTGTAGCTAGAGTTTTACATGTTTCATTGTTCAATATTTTTTGTACGTAAATTTTATTTGAGAAATTTTGGTACATAAATTAAATTCATATAAAAAAAAAAAATTATACATGGTCAAATAAAAGTTTAGCTAACATTTTAAATATATTTGAGTTTATGACACATTTATAAAAATCAATAATTAAAGATGAGAGATGCAATATTATTGTTTTTGTTAACAAGTTTATGAAACTTATTTGTAATCTAGTTCAACCCTAGTATCACAGATTCGATCTCTTGAATCGATATTTGTAATTCTCTCCATCAATTTATACTTAATTTATAGAGCTCATGGCTGGTCAAGTTTATGAATAGCTAGTAATGTTACTAATATTTATACTAACAAATAAATAATGTTACTAATATAGGAATCTGGGGTAGGAACAACCAAAAATCAAAAAAAAAAAAAAAAAAAAAAAAAAAAAAAACCAAAAAACACCAAATCTACAAAACATGGAAAATGAGCTTTTGAAAAAAAAGCCCAAACCTCAAATATACAGAAGAACCAAACAACCAGCCTAAGCCCAAATAATGCCATAGCAATGAGCCCATAATAACTCAATGGCAAGAGGAGAAGGAAGAATAAACATTTCCTTTTTTATATATTAAAAAAGAAATATGAATTTCTTCAAAAAAGAAATATGAATTGATATGGTTGTACTCTATTGATAAAGGTTCATATCTTAATAATTTGAGTTTTAAAACTCTACTACACTTAAAAAAAAAAAAAGAGTTACATGGATAATTTTTTCTTCTATAATATTATATAGAGATAATTTGAATTTATATTTACGAGAAGAGAAGAGGCATTAATAATATTTGAATACTTTTAATATAAATTTATAACGTATTATGAACACATGATTCATTAACATAGAAAAATATTATAAAATGAATTTATATTCATATGGACAGAAGTCGTACTTTTTGTTTCTTCTCGAAACCTACGAGTAGTGAAATGGTTATTAAAATACTTACCATACTTATTTTATTATCTATAAAATAATTATAAATACGGTCACTTAAAAAAAAAAAAAAACAGTGAATTTGAATATTTTAATTCCAAATTAATGTTGAACTCAAGGGAAAAAATAATAATAATAAAGTTTCACTATTTACATTATTGCACTGAGACAACACAGAGCTGGAAACTTCAATTGAATTACCAACCACACCTTGTGATTTTTGTAAGAGAAAAAACAATCCTTAAAACAATTCACAAGCTAAAAAAATTCACTTTCTTTTTCCTCCTTTTCAATTCAATAAATCTTTTGCAGTACTCAAAACTCTACAATTCCCGATTACAGAAATTACATCATCATCTGTAGCTAAATTCTTGGTGTAAATTTTCTATTTTTTTTTTTCTTTTTTTTTTTTTTTTCTTTTTCCTTCTCCCCCCTTCACAAATCTATACTCTTTCCCGCCTCTCGCCACCGGTACCGCCCCGCGCGACGAGCACAAGCACAGGGTAACAACAAACTTAATTTTGCTAACATTACACAATCTCACCCAACATCTGGCTCTGTACATATATTCCAATCAGTGGGGAGGAAATGAATCTATGGCAAATAGCAATGGCAATGGAGTTTGTTGTTCTAACTCCCCCTTACCATTTGGGGCTGGCTTTTAGAGGCTCTTCCAGTTTCATTTCACACCTCTTTAAATCTTAACTGGGAATCCAAAATTTTGGAATGTTCGGATTTCGCCTCGAAGGCCAGCAGTTACGATCACCATACCCCATGCCGAAGAGCCTTGAAACATCCCACTGGCAATGTCAACACTGGAATGAGGGCTACGGTTGTTCCGAGTGTTCATAACGAGCTTTTCCTCTGGCCATGTTGCTGAGATTCTGTCAAAGAAGTAGCTATTGGTTGCACTTGAAAGAGTTCCATGAAGAGGGCTGTTTGTGCAACCAGATGCCGTTAGGGAATCCTCACTGCCGATTGCTGCCTCCACAGGTGAAGGGGGGTGGTTAGCGGAGGAGACTTCGTCGAGATGATTCTCAATCATGTTGTCGTCTCCACAGTATTCGTCGTGAAGTCCCCATGTATTGCCCATACCAGGCCAAGAAGTAGCCACAGAGACATCATGACAGTGGAAATGCTCGTACGATCGGACGACTGTCACTCCTTTGCTCCTACTAGGTCGAGAATCAGCTTCATGCTTCCATACGTACACATGAGAATCCTCACTGGCTGATATCACATATCTGCCGTTCGACGAAAGGCAGGCAGAGATTTGGCTATTCGTATTTCGAAACCCTGTTACAAAGTTAACACTCTTAGACAGTTAAGATAACAAACCACTGACATAGAAATGATTCATTCTTAGATCCAATCCTGGGAGATAAGCAAATTTACACAGCATAAAAACTGGACTTTGAAGATAATCAATCAAATCCCAAGGTCCCTGCCATGCTTAAAATATACATATTAAGATACCTCATACGGCAGTATACACGATCCAACGCCATCAGTTCATAAATATGAGCTATGAACATTGAAATCTAACTGGTTTTCTTGACTGTTTGAACTAAATATGGTAATGAACGGATGCCCAACAAAGTGAGTTTTAGCGCTTCAGTAAAGGACTTAATAAAATCGAACCGAAGAGCAGGGTATATAGGAAAAGGAATCAAACTCATATGATCACAAAAAGTATGGCCAGAAATATAATGTGCAGTGATAGACAAATATTTGTTGGCAATGATCCTATGCTAGAACTTCATTCAAGTGTGGGGTAAGAACTAGGATATTCAACTTCTGAAGCTATGCACTGGAGTCGATTTCTACACAGCAACGAGTCGATCAAAGGTGTAAAATTGGCCAACTTCTCGAAATGTTGGCCATGAGACATCAACCCCCAAACTCTAGAAGCCTACCCAAAAGGCAGTCCAATTGGCTGGACCGTTGGTAATGGTTTTTTACTTTCACGTTGGCTAGAAGACCGTTTAAATTTCATATAAGTGAATTTCAACCATACCTTTAAACCTCTGGACAAGATCAACACCATCGACCACTCGGATGCGTGAGTCTGCTGATGTAATGAGCACTTCTGACGAACTTCCTGGAGCAAACTGTTAATTAGAAACGATCAGCAACTGAAAGAAAGTTCAGGAATCCACGGACTTCGGTTGAGTCAGTAGGGGTAGTAATACTAACAATGAATTTTGGACTTGGTCCCTTGTAGCAGGCAAATATGGGATAAAAATCACTGAAATAACACATCAAATTACCTGGAATCCAGTAATTTTCTTGTGACTGGATTTTTTCTTCTTGTTCTGCAGATTTATCTCACTTTTTTGCTGCATCTTATTCTCTGGGGAAAATTTTGAAAAAGAAGATTATCATACAATCAATGTCTAAGCACACAAAAGAATTCAGTCGATCATTTGTATCATTCACGAGCAGCTACTTTTCAGAAATAAGAAGGAATGATTGATATAACAGAGAACAAAATATACCAGAAGTACTGTACAATCGGCAGCTTCCTTTGTAAGAACCAACCAATGCACCCTTTAACAGTGGGAAAAAAATCTTTTTGAGCAAGAAATAGGACTAAGGAATTGTATAGAAACAAGGCAAAGTTATGAACTATTCAACCTTGCCATCAGGCGTATAGCAAGCAGCGGTCACCATCTCATGCAAGTCGCTCCAATCAACAACTTGGCGATCTGGGATACTCCATATACGGACTTTAGCATCTAATGATCCACTAATGAAGTATCTGTCGTCGATAGGATTAAACTGGATGCAAGTTACTGTGGCAGGGTACACATGAGAAACAAACTTGCTATTAGGGACAGTTAAGGAAACCAAAGATCAAAGAAGAAATGAAAACTTTAGGCCCCGTTTGATAATCATTTGATTTTTTTTGTTTTTGGTTTTTGAAATTAAGCCTATTTTAACTCAAATTTCCTACATTGTATTTCATCCTTCCTACAATATATCCATCTTTCCTCAATAAAGTAGATGAATACTAACTAACTTTTAAAAACAAAAACAAACTTTTGAAAGTTATTTTTTTTGTTTTCAAATTTTGATTTGTTTTCTATAAATATATGTGAGAGGTAGACATCCAAGTTAGAGAAAACATATGCTAAGATAATTATTATAGGCTTAAATTTCAAAAACCAAAAACCAAAAATCAAATGGTTATCAAACGGGACCTTAGATTTTCAAATGATCAAATTATGACAGAGTTTTGTTTTCATTGTTATATCATCTTAGATTTTCCAATTGTCACAATTTTAGTTGAACTAGGCACATAGAACTTACCATAATCACTGTGGGAAAAGACTTTCAAACAGGATTTGCTTGACAAGTGCCAGAGTCTCACAGTTTTGTCCATTGAAGATGAGAGCAAATGCTGAAAAAATGAAAGCAAAGATTTACACTACAATAATAGGGATAAGAATGAGCCTGAACATTAATTCAAAGGAATATTAACTTAATATACTGTCTAAGAAAAACTTTAAAATAACAAGCATTGAGAAACCTCTCCGTCCTTTGAAGATATAATGAGACAATTCAAACAATAAAGTTCCCTTTTTATATTGGGAATTGAAAAGGAAAAGAAAAAAAAGAAGAAAAAAATGTAAGACCTTCCTCCTCAAAGCTGCAAACTGCTTGACGAAAAATAAAACTCACATATCGAAAATTAGATAAAGGAATGGATTTGTTCTATGCCCGCAACGGAACAACAGCACCATTTTTTATGTGCATGCTCTGTTCTCCCGAAGGCAATCCCCTTTTAAATTGGGAATTGCAATTGGTATATCCACACAAACTTATCTCAACCAGAAAACAAGTTTTCAAGTTTTCAATTTTTAAGTTCCAACCAGTGAAGGGAAGACTGAGAAACATGATGTACAAAATGTAAAACTCTCACTCAAAGAAATAGCAATATACAACATTCTGATTTCCATATAATTAGGTGACACCACAAATAGGGGATCAAATCCCCCACCCTCACCAAATGTTGAACTAAAAAAAAAGTACCTTATGGTATACCAGTTTCCAAGAATATCAGACCGTCCGTGCTCTTTTTAGCCAATTAGATGTACTAATCTCACGAAACAACTGCCTAACACTACTAGATTTGGTTGTAAAGGAAATTGCTAGGAAATTAATTCTTAGGTAGGTGACCACCCTGAATAACTCGTTCTATTTTAGTTCTTCAAGACCCTTTTGACAACTAGAGCATTCATGATGGTTAGTATTTGATGGCTCATAAAGGAAAATGAAATGGATCTCAAACAATAGATTTTAGAGCAAGAAACGCAATAGTTCCGAAGGCTGGGGAAAAAGTAGAGCATTCATGATGGTTGAAAACTTGTATTCTGGTTGAGATAAGTTTGTGTGGATATACCAATTGCAATTCCCAATTTAAAAAGGGGATTGCCTTCCAGAGAACAAAGTATAGCTCAACTGACATAAAGTACCTCTATAAAAACAATCCCTTTGTAAAAGTGGAGCATATAAATTACAAATGTCCTACTTAGCAAAAACTAAACTGTTGTTTCCCAACTTGCATAGGAGCACAACTGACCTAAGAAAATAAACTCCATTATACTGCAAACATACACGCCAGTCACATGGCACACAACGATCAAACAAACGCCAACATTGCACATCACACATCATGCTTTTATTGTTATTTTACAAAGGGATTGTTTTTATAGAGGACCAGAGGTACACTATAAATATATTATTATATAAATGAAGATAGTTAGACATTAAAACATGACGTCTTCGTTTTAAAATGACTGGATAAATATAAAAGGGAACTGTTTTCTTCCAATATAAACAAAAGGGAAAAAAGGTTTCAGAATCACGATATGTGCCACACCATACGCCCTCCAAAGGATGCCTCACCTCCCCTGGATTGTGCCTCAAGCCTAGATTTGGCTATAGTGCATTTCAAACCTCTGCACCAGAAGATGCAGGTGCAGCCTCTAACTATCCAGTACCATACTAACAAATATTCTCATTCAAAGAAAACCTAAAATACGCATCTAAATGAAAAATATCTATATGCACATATTACGATAATCTATAACTATATTCCTACATTTTTTTAAAAAAAGAGTATAACTATATTTGAGTTTCAAAAATAAGCATGCTTGAAGAGCATTGCAATGGAAAGATGTTTCCCCTGGCAGCTGGCTCTAATCATCCACTCAAAAGTATGTTCCAGCAAACCATGATGGAGTGACTCAATTGGTCAAAGAGGGCCTTGGGGGTGTATAAGGTGATGGGTTCAATCCATAGAGGTCACCTACCTAGGAATTAATTTCCTACGGGTTTCCTTGACATCCAAATGTTATAGGGTCAGGCGGTATGTCCCGTGACATTAGTCGAAAACTTGCCCGGACATTCACGGATATCAAAAAAAAAAAAAAAGTATGTTCCAGCAAAAGTTTAAAAACTGATCACCAGAATAAGGAAAAGTTACAGAAATGAGGTAGTTATTGAGAGCGCTCTTTTTCCCCAGATGTAGGCACTTATGGAGAGAGAAAGAGAAGGCCCTCATTTTGAGGTTGTCTCACCCCACGTGTACAAGATTCTATACCCTCCAAAACTAAAGGAGATCACAAAAAGGTCTTCAAATTAGTTTGAATAAGAAGAAAAGTAAGGCTCTCTAAAAACAATACATTATCTAGCAATCACC
Source organism: Sicyos baderoa (assembly GCA_037832685.1). Classification (NCBI taxonomy): domain Eukaryota; kingdom Viridiplantae; phylum Streptophyta; class Magnoliopsida; order Cucurbitales; family Cucurbitaceae; genus Sicyos; species Sicyos baderoa. Next base: position 7,153 of record JBBMEF010001620.1, on the reverse strand, counting down.
TTCAACCTCACTCATTTCTTTACTCCTTTTTTGTATACAGGAAACAAATATTTCATTGACTCATTCTTCAACTTTTTCTTCTCTTTCTCTCTTCTAATAAACATTCGTAGCCTACTCAATCTCCACTCCTTCCAAGCGAAAGAACCGACAGCATTGTACCCACTGGATTTTAGTCTTCCCTTACAAATTGCAGCCTATAAATATTTTTTGATCTTCTCCATTTCTATTGCAAACACAGATCATGGACAAACTGTCAAAAGAAGGATCTTCTCAACATCATCAAAGTAGTTGACTTTGCCAAGGTCTTCCTAACATTATGGCTCCCCATGACCAGATTCCAAACTACATGATTACTTATCAGATGGTGATTAGTTTCACCCACTTAAATAATATATTGGCCTAACGAAGAAGCAACATATATCAAAGTAGTTGACAGCATTCTTCCCAAACTTGCTGAAGTGATTTTGTACCATAAAAATCTTTATCTTTCAAAATCTCCAATATAGATAGAGGCCACATTCTTACATCTAAGGTTTTCTATACCAAAGGTATGTTTAAACATCTTCCAGTTCATTAAGAAACTCTCCTCATCTGCGTCAAGAACATTGCGAAAGAAAAAATCCCTCAAATTGGCTTCAAAGACTTCCGACAATATTCCATGCCCTTTCCCCTAAACGCAATGAGCTTTATGGAAAACTCTCCAATTGGCATAAATAAAAAAGAGGATGCAAATACAATTGCAGTAGATTTTAGAAAGGCCTCGCACAAAAGCAAAGCCAAAAATCTTATACTTGTGGTCGGTATCGACTATCGATTGAAAAAAATCAGCAGCCTTCGAGTCAAAGGAGGAATTTTTTTCATTATTCTTTAATATTGTTGTTTTTATTATCCGTCAGTGTTTAGACCAACTTATCGTACCGCAACTACTCTCATGGGAAAATTGTGACCCTACTACTTTTGGTTGTTAAAGAGATTCATAGGATGTCAATTCCTCGGTAAGTGGCAACCATGGATTGTACTCATTTGGATAGGAATGTTCTATCTTATTGGGAGTAGAATAAGGAATGTCCAGTTCTATTGGGAGTATGATAAAGATGTAAGGTTACAAATAAGAGAGAGTGGAGAAGGAAGAAAGCATGAAGTCATCGTTGTTTGGTTGATTTAAAACTTGAGAGTGATTTCAGGTAGAAAACATCCTTAAATAATTTTCAATAAGTTCAAAAATACTTTCGACCTTTAAAAAATTGTTGTTTATTAAAAAATTGGACATTATATCGGATCCAAAACCGAACCGAACCATTGATTCTATACTTTATTGGACACTGGATCAAATCCATTTTATAAAACCAAAGGTATTGGTTCGGTTGTCGGTTTGGTACAAAACCGACAAAAACCAAACCGAAATCACCCCTAATTCAGAATACCATTCTACCATGTCTAGGCCCTGCTACCAAGTAAATACCTCAACCTAGAGGCTTAGTTATCACCTGGAGGGCTCGATATATGTATAAAAACGCTGAATGCTCCTCTAATCAATATGAAAGTTTAAACCTTTCAAAAGTTTTAACCAGGTTAGATCTCTTTCTATCTTTTATAGATGTGAACTAGATGAAATCATTCCCTTGCTGCTTTATGACAAACAGCAAGACAAGATCTTCAAATACCAAAATGTCAAGATTCCCAGAAAATACTTCGTACTGTGGATAAAAGAATTACCAATTTGATGACAAGTACAAAAAAAAAGCAAAATATTGATACCACCGAAATATAAAAATACAGCAATAGATATTCAAATACAGACTAACCTGAGATTTGGACCAAGAAAGATCAAGCACAACATCAAGATGCCCCTCGAATGAACAGATGGGTTTTTCGGAAAGCCCGAATACAGTCTCAGGCACTATAACATGCTCCAAGCTCACTGATTTTCGGCTAATGGAAGATCTCCCTCTTCTCTTCTTCTCATGATGGCTATCCACATTTGGAGATAATGAAGGCTCTGGTGACTCATTAGCTGCAATTAAGAAACTCAAATTCCCTTCTTCTGATTTCTCCATAAGTAAATCACCCTTCTTCTCCGACTCGACTACCTGCCAAACGTGAATGATCCGGTCCTCTCCTGCACTTGCAAGGTACTTCCCATCCAAACTAAACTTAATGGTCCAAATCGACCCGCTGTGGGCCTGTATCTCTTGGCTCTTGTAGAGTGCAGACAATTCTTTACTTGATTTTCCATACTGCCGAACTCTTACCCTCTCTGGTCCATGAAAAGAAACATCTTGGCTATCATCTGTTGCAGAGCTCGACCTCCTTCCGCCCTTCTCGGATGAAGTATCCCTCTCATCGCTGCTACGTCTCTCCTTTTGACCCTTCACCGTGCTAGCAACACTCTTTATACTCTTAAACCAACCTCCTTTCTTTTTCAATTTCGAACTGGTGCCGATATCCCCATTCACATTCAAATCAATATTTTCGATACAACCATCCTCCACATTCTGCCTCCTCATCAGTTCTTGAACAATGGGTGAATGCCCAACACAGATCTCAAACTCCTCCATGGTCAACTGTCTCCCAGTGCCCACTTCCTTGAGCTTGTTCCACATACCATTCTCACTAATCTCATTCACAACAAACTCTTTCCCATTGTCAAGATCTTTGATAATGCAGGCTTCCTCGGCAACCTTTCCACTCGTAGAACAACCCGAATCCTCGCTAACCCCTCGTCTATTCTCACCATTCTGCAACACTGAAGATGGATTAGGATCAGAATTCGAATTCAAAACAATCGAATCGCTTCGAATCTCATCCGCCCATCTACAATTCTTCCCAGAAGGCGGCTTAAGCTGCGAAGTTACATAAGCAACCGACGAAACTCCCTCGCTCTTACAGCTTCTGGACTTAACAACCACACGATTACGGTTATTTGCAAATGAAGAAGTGGTGGAGGTGGTCTCATTGACCGAACAAAACGCAAGAATTGAAGGAGAATCAATAGACGAAGAGTAATTACACTGATTATCCGCCGAACCGTCCGATTTTGAGCGGATTATAACAGGGCCAGAGGGCTGCTGTTCTTGACGATCCAAATAATCCGACGACACCGATCGACCAAAATCAGCAACACCCATTTCTCTACGATCCAATTCCAAGTCCTTACTAGACCGGGAAAGAGAAGGGTCGCCGCTAAGACCCATCTCTCGAAGAAGCCGGCCGCGCCGCTCCAACACCGAGCCGGGCTCGGAGATCCAAACGTCATAGTTGGAAACCGCCATTGGGAATTTAGGTATGGGAAAAGGGTGGTCGGAATCGGCGTTGGAATCTCGATCGTCATCGGAATTGGAAGTGGAACAAGAGCATGAGGAGGCAATGCGATCAAGGGACTCGTAGAAGCACTCGTCGTCGTCGTCGTGCGCGGATTTGTTCATCGTTCAAAGGGCATTGCCATGTCAATGGAAAACGCCCGGAAAACGATCGGATCGGAGAAGGGGTGCGGCGAAATCCGTCGCCGGAGCAGAATCGGCGGGCAAAACCCTTGAAAACGAAAAGGGTAGCGGCGAATCGGAGCCGGAGAAAATGGGGATCGGAAAATAGAACAGTTGGGAGAATCAGATCCAACAAAGGAGCGAGAGAAAGGAGAAGGGGGGCGGGAACGAAGCCCTATGCTGGGATTTTGCGCTGTGGTTTGTTGTCTGTGTTTGGAAATTTGGAGAACAATAACAAACCCAGAAACCAACACAGAGAAAGAGAAAGAGAAAGAGAAAGAGAAAGAGAAATTAAAAATTAAAAATTAAAGGAGAGAGCTAATGGGAGTTTGCCAGTGGGAAAATTGGTATATTATGAACAACTGGGTTTGTAAAAGAAACCATCAATTTGTAATTATGGAACAACAACAACAATGAAAACTCTTTTAACATTTTTTACAATTTGTTTGTTTTTTTGTTTAGGGCAATTAGAATTTTGTGTGTTAAACCATTTGAGAAAAGAGGCATTCCCCTAAGATGTCACAACAGTTTTACTCTACTGTACTAAACAAACTAGTTCGACATAAATTTTATAGGTTCGATTTTGAAAATTGGTATTTGTCTCACTTCACCCGTTATATACTCAAGAAAAAATCAAGGTAAAACTTTTTAATAAACTTTAAATATAACAAATTTATCCAAATTTATCCAAATTTAATTGATTGATTGTAATCTAATTAGATTTTATATTCCTGAGTTTGATTTTGAAAATTAGTTTTTTTTATATATAATTTAGTTATATATAAATCTAATTCTATAATATTTGAATTTTAAATAAATTGTTTTTTTAAACTAGAATAGCCAATGACTATTTAGTTGACTTTTTTCTTTTTACATTTTCAAAGTTTCAATTTGCTTTTGTTATATTTCAATTTATCGTAAAATAAAAAAATGCCCCTATCATTTTTTTTCTTCTATTCAATCTTAAAATTAATTTAAACATAATTTATTTTCTTAGATCCACTACCATTTGAGAGAAGTGATTTAAATTCATGACCAATCAATGCCTTGCTGAGCTAAGTGCTTGTTGACACATAATTCATCTACTTCATCTAATTGAAATATATACTCAAATAAAAAAGATCAAATTATTTTTTAAAAAAAGAAAATTACAAAATCAAAAGGTAAAATCTCTAGCCTATATTTGTGAAATTAAAACAATAGTAAAAAAGGAAGACAAAAAAAAAACTTGAGTGCATCTTTGAGCAAACCAAAGAATTTGCCATCACAATATATCACAGTGAAATTATTCTTTTTTTTGTTTATCTTATGGTAGAATTGAGCTGGGGTGTAGTTTAGAATACACTTGTTTTGTCCTATAATAAAAAACATAATGCATATGTTTATGCTTTTTAATTCATACCCTCCTTAGTCCATAACAAAAAAGTTACATATTCAAACAAGAAATAAAATTAAATTTCAAACTCACCTTTCATATTCGTCAATTTAACATGGTAAAAAAACGTCGATAATTAAACAACATTGTCATGACATGACATGCAAGGTTAAACCAACCATAAATACATACATTAGGATCATTTTACATAATCTACTACAATTTATTATATCTTTATAGTACCTATATCAAAAGTAGTTTTTTTAATGATATCATGTTCAAGTTTCAAATGTTGTTTGAATTCAAAATATATATATAATAGCATTTTACATAGGATTTCAGTATTATCATATATCAAAAAATAAACATTTAATTATAGATTTGAGTTTCAAATATTGTTTGAAAAATGAAAAAAAAATATAATACCTCTCCAATATATATATATAGTTGAGAGAAAAAAGAAAAAACATGAAAGGGTAATATGGTAAAAAGAAAAAGGGTTGATAAATGGGCTTTTGGGAAGCCCAAGAAAAAGTAGAGGTGGAAAGAGCAGAAATGTACAACCCTAATATGGGCAACTAGTTACTGTACTCCTCCACAGTCCTCAAGCTGTCCAGCCCATTACTGGTAACTGAAGGTGACACCCCAAGGCTATAACTCCTTTTAGGGACCATCCCTTATCAATGCTTCCATGCACACACATTTCTCTCTCTCTCTCTCTCAAACTTGTCTATTGGTAGATAGAGTTTTTAAAAACAACCCACCATTACTTCCCTCTCCTTCGATCCCGAAGCGACCGTTTCGAGATCGGTTTCACACAGCTATAATCATGACACAACATTCTCTCAAAAGAAAGACCTGAAAACCTTGAATATTCAAAAGTACATTTCAATCGTAAGAAATAAATATTATACTTCATCTCAAAACAAATTGATAAGAAATAGAGTAGTTCATATATTTTAAAATCTCAACATTGACTATTGTCATGGAACATACATCCCGATCCTACAATATTTGGATGTCAAGAGAATTTGTAGGAAATTAATTCTTAGGTAGGGTGATCGTGGATAGAGCTCATCACCTCTTAGTTCTTTAATACTCTCTTGGTCCCTACCAGGTCATGGTTACCGTTACTTTTTCTAATGTAGGATTCATTCAAGATGATGCATCCTTGAGCTTATAATTCTTAGATCGAATTCAATTTCTTTTTTCTTTTTACGAGTTTGTCCTTTTTAAGAAAGATGAGAAACCCCGAATTCGCAATCGAACTAACGAGAATCGAATGAGACGAGGAATGGTGAATTCGAGTAAAGGGGTTAGGTGGGAAAGAGGGTATATTAGGGGAATGAGACTAGAGTACAAAAAATGAAAGGGGTTAGGGGGGAATAGGTAGAGTGGGGATGGTAAAAATGTTGTCCATACATAGAAACAAAAGTCAAAGGCATTCAATTTGATTGGGTGATGTTTCAATCCCATCAGATATTTGTTTGTACCATTCATTAAAAAAACACACAATTTCATATAGGGAATCTTGAATGGTTATGCTTAAGATATAATTGCCAAATTTCCCTTCACATTTTTGTATGAGATATAATATATGTGGCCAATGAATGCAATTTCTTGTTTTAAGTGTGATGGTTGATGGGGTTTTATATATAGTAAGGTTTTGGGGATTATTTTTGTGAATGTGTTTCATCTAACCAAGGTATATTTATAGCATAGGTCAGATAAAGACTATAGGGGTATCTCATATAGGAAATAATTGATGATTCTGTGTTTTTTTAATTTAATTTTTTTTTTTTTTCCTTCTAATTGTGATCGATTGATGTGTTTGGTGATACCATATAAAAACAATAATTTAATCCTCCCATCATCCTTTTTTGGGTATAAAATGACTGATATAATTAATTAATTGGAAATGTTTGGAGAGAAGGAGAATGAAAATAATTATGAAAAAATGAAAATTAAGAAGAGAGTATGAAATAAAATGAGTAGTTGAGTGTCTATAAGCTAGTAAAATATATAACAAATAAATATATACATATATTTGAGCCATCGCGACAATCTATTTATTATCATCATTTTCCATTTTTAATAGGTGTAAACTTGTCAACTATATGCCTTTCATTACCAAAAAGAAAATTAGTTCAAACCATTTTGTTAATTATTATCCAAGATTATCTAAATATACCAATTGGTCTGGTTCAATCCATTGAGTGGGTTTAATTTGATTCGATTTGGTTTCGTCGATTTTTCTTTCCCCTCTACTTTTATCTATTGTTTATATATATATATA
>JBBMEF010001546.1:0-22647 GCA_037832685.1 Sicyos baderoa | reverse complement strand
AAAATTGATCATTTGAAAAGAGTGATTGAGTTTAATCACTGTTAATTGATTGATTCAATCGAATAAAGGTGATGGTGCTTAATCACTTAACAAACTGATTGAATACAGTCAAATATTGCTGATTGAGTTCAATCACTCGGAATGTATACCAACTTTAAGGAGAAATTGGTATAAAACAATTTTTGATAAAAATGTGTTACAATTCTGATAGGAGGTCCTAAAGTTTGTATACAGTGCAAATTCTCATTAAAAAAGTCATTTTCTTTAAATTAAAAATAATAAATGAATCAAATAGTCTTAAAATGAAACCTTAAATATTAAATATTATTTTATTTTATTACAATAAAATTATAGAGATTAAATTCTAACATTTTATTTTACTACAATCAAACGGTCTTAAATCAAATGGTCTGATGTAACCCTTATCCTTAATTTTAGTAAGATATGAAAACATAAAATTATTTATAACAGAATATGTGGTTCCACCTCAAAATTAATTGGCTATAAAGAAATTAATTCATATCTCTTATAAATATAGATCGAAAAATCTCTACATTTTCAATGTGGGACAATAGCCGGAAGGTGAGTTTGTCCAACATTGTTGTAGCGAAAAAGATTGTCTTTTCTATCTTCTACTTTTGTCTTCTTCTTCTTCAATGACTTAATATCCTTCTACCCAAATTGAGTAACAACGCCGACAAATGAAAGTATAAATTGTATTTGTGGGTAAATCTTTGCTTGTTATGTATTGCGCGTTTGCTAACATGAGAGATGCAGGACAAGTGTTTGATGAAATGCCTGAGTTGAGTGTTGTGTCATGGACGGTTGTGATTTAAATGGGAGATGTTAACACTGCAAGAAGGTTGTTTGACATGGCTACGATCAAAGATAGAAGAATATGGGGCGCTATAATGTCTGGTTAGACCTGTCTTCATTCCTTCGATGTCTACCGATACCTGATCTAGAGAAAAAGATAGTATCTTTTCGTATCTTATTAAAATTGATCAATTTAAATTATGGAAATCCAAATTATATTTTGTTTTAGAAAAAATGCACTAATCACTCTAACTATTTGTTGTTTGTAATAATTATACCCTTAAATATTATAATTTAGTAAAAAAAATTGAATAAATTCTAAAACAATTGAATTATTCATATCCACCAACAAATTAATTATATAAAATATTTATTGTGATATAACCTAAGGGTTGAGAAAACCTTCGAAATTTAAGAAGGGATGAATTTAATCTATTGTAATACTTGGTTAAAAATTAATTTTCTATAAATATATACAAACTAAATTTTAGTTTTCTCTAAATCATACCGATTAAGTTAGTTTTTAAAATGATATGTATTTTCTTTCTCACCAATAGAACACATTAACTTAACATAAATTAAAAGAGATTCTTTATATTTATATAAAAATAATAATAGTAAAATAATAAATAAATAAAAGGTCAATCACTTTGCTTAAAAAAAAAAAAAAATCAATCACTTGATAGTTTTATTATTTGGTAGTAATCCACCTCTCGAAATGACTTTCATTTATTTAAGAGTAGTATTATCTCGTTATAGGTGTGTGGTTCCTCCCCCCAACTTGTACTAAAAATATTTTTTTTTTAAATAAACATAAAAGAAAATTGTAGTTAATTTAGTTTGAAATTTAAGTCTACGACAATTAATTTATCATGTGTTTTCTTACTTGAACGCCTACATCTTACTTATATTTTTATAAACCAGACAATAATTTAGAAACGAGGGATAGAAAGTAACTTCCAAATACTTGTTTAAAAACCATATTTTATTAGGTTGTGTTTGTTTTTTGGACATGAAGAGTGGTTAATAACTACTCCTCAAGAACCCCTCGTTTGTTTTTTTTTTTTTTAGTAAACAACCACTCTTAACCCTTCTTCAACCACTCTTTAACCACTATTCAAACTGTTTATCAAATTTCTATTTTTTTTGAAAAAAATAATTTTTATCAAATCTCACATTAAATCATATCAAACATATCTTTTATTATCAATTAACATCAATATGCAAATATATCTTTTTAAAAGTAATTTTAATTTTATCAAAAAAGTCAATAGCGCGTTGACTTGGTTTATTGGTTATAATTCAATTAACTGTACGTCCGAGGATTCAATATTAAAATGAATTATTTCCTAAAAATTTAGTAATTATTAATAATTTTAATTCATAAAAAATCTCATTTTTAATAAAAAAAAAATTCAGGTAAACATGTTTCTTTTTCGGTAAACATATTTCTTAAATTATGAAAATTAATAAGAACAAATTTACAAATAAAACATAGTAATAAATTAACAACAAATACTAAATTTTAGCTTTATTATCGTTATAAAGATTAAAATTTGACATCTAAAAGTAAAAGTAAAGAAAACAAAATTAAAAGTAAATATACTAAAATGACATTTTAATTGTTTTTTCTAAGTAGTTAATATTTTTAAAAATAATAAAAACAATAAGCAAAATTTAATAAAGTTAAGCGGAGGAAAAAAAAAAATTGAAGTTATAATTTTTTTTTTTTCTATTTTGTGTTAGGAAATGAATATTTTAACTACTATATAAAATATGAATTTTTGTTATGTATACCAAATTTAGGACCCTCTATTAAAATTACAACATATTTTTATCAAAAATTCGTTTATACTAAAATTCTGAGTGATTAAACTCAATCGAACTCAATCAATAACTAGTGATTGATTTTAATCAGTTTGTTAAGTGATTGAGCTCAACTGATTGAAGTCAATCACTAGTTATTGATTGAGTTCGATTGAGTTCAATCGATCAGAATTTTAGTATATGTGCAATCATTTTCAGTTTTGTGCTATAAATACAATTTTTTAGTCAATTTTGTACATGAAAAATCGCCTATAAAATATTCTGATTGCTTAATAATGTCATTATATCCTACCATTTCGAGGAATATATTTTTACAAGTTTCACATAAATATATTTTCTATTACTGTCTAAATAGTTACATTTAAAAATCAAAAACAACATACCAAATGTGGGCCTTAAGCTTCTGCTTCAAGTTCTACCAGCTCTGTACTAAAAAAAAAAAGTTCTACCAGAAAAAAAGTAAAAATTAAATTTAAATTTGAATCTTGTTGAAAGAAGAAGAAAGCGATTGGAACTGTTTTCATCTTCCCACCGTCAAAGTTCGAATTCAAAATCCAGTTGACCCATTGCTTCCTTTTCCTCTCAACGTCTCTCTTTCTCTCCCTTCAAATCCCCCTTTCGCCATCACCCTCTTCCAAGCTTCACATTTCGAGATAACCACTTTTTTCCCACCAAAATTCAAACGTTTCCTTCTTTTTCTCTCTATCAGATTTCTTCTGCTTCAGGTTCGTTTCAGATTTTTTCAATTTCTTGATAATCTGGCATGACCCACTACGGTAATTTGCTTACCCACTTGCTTAATTCGCTCCAGTGATGTTCTTTTAGTAGTTTGAACGCACTGAGCTCATATGTATGTGTTTGTTGATATAATTAAATTTATCCCAATTTGAATCGGGTGATTTGAAGTGATTCAACTTAGTAGTAGTTCCAACTCACTGAGCTAATATGTATATGGTAGTTGATTTGATTAATTTTACTCCAATCCATTAACTTAAACTTTTGCATTTGTGGATGATTTAACCTCTGATTCAACTTGGTATCTAGGAGCAATTTCATCTCTGATTAATACTGAATTATATTTAATGGCCATTTTCAAAATTTAAGCCTGAGGGAAGGAGAGTGTTAGCTGATATAATTAAATTTACGCTATTTTTTTAATATTTGGGTTAGTCGGTGATTTAACGTGATTCAACCGTAAATATCCCATTTTCCATTTGTTAGTGAGTGTATGAATCATAATTGAGCTATTAGAATTGGCTTCAGTAACTTGTTCAGATGATGTAGACAATTAAGGGTCCTTGAAATTTGCTTACTTCATTAGTATGTTCCTCTAATGGTTGTTTATCAGAGAACAGGGAGAAAACTGTTTCTTATTTGGGGGTGAAATCTGTTCAAGATGTCTGTCACTCGAAATGATCCACTTCTGCAAATGGAGACCACATGTGGTTCACTTCTTTATGAACTTCAGGTTTGTCTCAAACTTCAGTCTCATGTTTAGCAAAACATAGTCAATGTTTGAATGTGAATCATTTTTTGTAATGTTTATCTCATTCTGAACATGACACTTTTTGAATATCAGATAATATGGGATGAAGTTGGTGAATGTGAAGGTGAAAGAGATAGAATGTTGCTTGAGCTTGAACAAGAGTGTTTGGAGGTTTACAGAAGAAAGGTTGATCAAGCTAACCATTCTAGAGCTCATCTGAGGCAGGCCATTGCTGATTCTGAAACACAACTTGCTGCTATCTGTTCTGCAATGGGAGAGCGGCCAGTACATATAAGACAGGTAAAATGAGTAGCAGTTTCTTAGGCCCCGTTTGATAACCATTTCATTTTTTGTTTTTGGTTTTTGAAATTTAAGCTTATTTTTACTCAAGTTTCCTACCATGTGCTCCATCTTTCTTACAAGGTGAATGTTGACCAAATTTCAAAAATAAAATAAAGACGTAGATATCTAAGTAAGAAAAATACCTATGGTAAGATGGTCGTTGTAGGTTTAAATTTCAAAAACCAAAAACTAAAAACAAAATGGTTATCAAACGGGACTTTATTTATTTTTGACATTTATGTGGGGTGGGAGAATCGTACCTCTAACCACGAGGTCATTAGCACAAGTCGTATGTCAGTTGAGCTATACTCATTTTGGCGAGTAGGCATACACTGAAGTTATTTCTTTATCATTTCTTTATCATTTCTCCTTCCAGCCTGATCAAAATGCTGTTAGCTTGAAAGATGAACTCAAGCAGATTCTTCCACAACTGGATGAAATGCGGAAGCGGAAATCCGAAAGAAGCAATCAATGTTTAGAAGTCCTAAAAGAGATACGAAAAAATTCAGATGAGTTAAATGGGTATGAACATTCTGCATCAAAGATAATGTTGGATGAAACTGATTTATCATTGAAGAAGTTGGATGAATTGAACGGACAGCTTCATGCACTCCAGCAGGAGAAGGTTGGTTATTTCTGTTCAAATTAATTTGCAACTTTTCTCTCTACATACTTATTAAAATACTTATTTCTTCTATTATAGAGTGATCGATTGAAGTTGGTTCATAACCGCATGCGTACTTTGGATTCACTTTGTATGGTGCTCGGCATGGACTCCGAGCAGATAGCCAACGAAGTTCATCCAACTTTGGGTGATTTTGAAGGACCAACAAATTTAACTATCAAAACCATTGAGCATTTGGCTGCAATGATTGAAAATTTGCGAGAGATCAAATTACAAAGAATGCAGAAGGTGAAATATTTCTCTGATCTTCAAAATCTTAGTCATGTACTGGACTTGTAGTAACCTTTTTTTTTCATGCAGCTTCAAGATCTTGCAAGTACACTGTTAGAGCTGTGGAACCTAATGGATACTCCAGTTGAGGAACAACAGATGTTTCAAAATATAACTTGCAACATAGCTGCTTCAGAACACGAAATAATTGAACCAAATGCTCTCTCTGTTGATGTTATCTCATATGTGAGTGCTTTTGAACCATGATTTTTTCGGTCATTAGTGTTGGTTGACATAATTAAATTTACCACAACCTACTAACTTAAGTTTTTGGGTTTATTGGTGATTTAACATAGTATCAGAGCAAGAGCTCCTGAGTTCAAGTTTATGCCGAGTCGTTTACATTCCCAATTAAAATTGAATTCTACTTGTAGGGCATTTCTCAAATTTCCAAGCCTACAAGTGAGGAGTTTTGATTGATATGATTAAATTTACCCCAATCCACTAATTTAAATTTTTAGGCTATTGATGATTTAATACGATTCAACCATTAGTTTAGTCTAATTTTGGTTTCTGAAAGAGTAGTAAAGGACAACAATTCATCATGATTGGGTCACTGCCAATATTGGGACTGAAGTAAATACAAACATATGTCATGCAGGTTGAAGCAGAAGTTTCCAGATTGGAAGAGTTGAAATCAAGCAGAATGAAAGAACTTGTTCTGAAGAAGAGGTTAGAGCTAGAGGAGATGTGTAGGAAGCTACATATGGTCCCAGCAGAAGATTCTGCTATTGAATATGTTATTGATGCAATAGATTGTGGTATATTATGACTATCAACTCTGTTCTGCAACCTTTTAATAATGATTTTTCTGCATTTCATTCTTATTATGTGTATTTGTCTTTTCAATGCAGGAGCTTTGGACCCTGCTTGTGTCCTTGACCAAATTGAAAGTCAAATTCTCAAGGTCAAAGAAGAAGCTTTTGACAGGAAAGAAATTCTTGAGAAAGTGGAGAGATGGTTGGTTGCTTGTGAAGAGGAGTGCTGGCTTGAGGAGTATAACAGGGTTTACTCTCTAAACTCTCATAATTTTATCCTTTACCCTAAAAAAAAAATTATATGCATATACACATGTATATGTGGGCGCACACACACATAACTTGTTCACACCATTAGGGATGTATACAACCCGAGCATCCCGGACTACCCAAGTCAACCTGAACCAAGAATAGTATTATATATATGTGTTAGATTAATTAATAAGATAGGCTCTTAGCATATTCGTAAGTAACATGCACTAATAAAATAGGTAACCCAACCCGAAAATATATAGATTGGTTTAGGTTGCTCTGATACATAGGATTGGACGAGTTAGCGGATTGACCAACCCAAAAATTTGAGTTGGTCCAAAAAATTATACTAACCCACCCCAAAAAATTTCCATTCTTAGTTTTCATTTCCTTCTAACTTGTTCAGGATGAAAACCGGTATAATGCGGGAAGAGGAGCTCATCTAACTCTTAAACGTGCTGAAAAGGCCCGGGCATTGATTAATAAACTTCCAGGTAAGTTCTAGCTGCCTCGAGTACAGAAACTGTTGTTTATAGATCTTTCCCCTTTAACTCTATGAGAGAAGTGTAAAATTTCTCCATTAGTAATAACATAATAACTTGTGACTATAAAGTTTGAAGTATCTAGATAATATTATGTTGTTTAGAGCTGTAAACCAAAAGGATCAGAACTATTCTACTGATGATTGCTAAATGCTAATGTTTGTTGCATCAATAACTAAGTTCTTGTAAATGTAACTCCATTGATTGTATAACTTGAGCCAACCAATCTCGTTTCATAACTGTTGACAGTAACTTTTCTTGTAACTTAATGATTAAATCCTTATAGGTATGGTTAATGCTTTAACTTCAAGAACCATGTCATGGGAACAAGAAAGAGGGATTGAATTCACCTATGATGGCGTAAGTACATTTCGATATCCATGTGGTTTGTTCATGAATGGTTCTTACTTCCATGTCCTGATTTATATGAATGTTATTTATTGTCATCTCCTACGTCTAGGTTCGTCTTCTTTCGATGCTTGAAGAGTACGGAATTTTAAGACAAGAGAAAGAACAAGAACTCCGCAGGCAGAGGGTACTGACTATGATCTTTCAGATTTACCAGTTTTTTTAACACTTTCATGTTTAAAATGCATCCTTCATGTTTGCTGTTCATTTCAATTTTACACTTTAGGACCAGAAGAAGCTCCAGGGGCAACTAATGGCCGAACAGGAGGCACTTTATGGGTCAAAGCCTAGCCCATCAAAGCCTCAGAGTATGAAAAAAGGTCCTAGAATGTCAATTGGCGGTGCCGGTGCTGGTGCCGGCAGTCGGAGATTTTCCCTCGGAGGAGCAATGCTTCAAACTCCGAAGCCTGATCCTCATAAAGGTCTTCGTCCAGCTAGAAAAAGTGACAGAGGTGGTCACCAAAACAGCCTAAATTTTCATCTTGATGAGGGATTTGTTGAAGCTTTATCAGCTGGTATGACTCTCTTAACATGAAAATTTGCAGTTTCTGTTGGATTGATTTCACCAACTTCTCAATTAAGAGGCAAGGGAAATGGAAGGATTATGGAAGAATGAGAATACATAGAAAAATGATTAATGGAGGAATTTGGGGCCAAGAAATGCTTACGAGGGAAGCGTTACGTGTGTTTGGAGTGTAGCGAATGATTATGAGATGAGCAAAATAGTGAGTATGGGAGAATGAATATTAGTTGCAGAGGAATAAAAAGTGGTTAAAAAGGAATGAGATTTCGTGGGAATGAATAGCGATTACATGAGAGATGAGTTGTGATTATGAGTAAAATAAATGGTGATTATAGGGAAAATGATTTTTGGTGACTCAAATGTGGGTAGAGAATTATTACCCATCTCCCCAGTTTGATTCCCTTGCCCCAAACACCATCTCAATAACTTTTTAACATCTTATCTTTTCTAGAGAATTATTCTCCATCTCCCAACTTGATGAAAAGTATAGCTTCATTTCTGTAACATCAAAAACTTGACTTAAATTCCCTTGTCTTTTTTAGGTAGGAGAGCCTTGGATGTTTCTGGTCTCCCTGTAAAGAAGCATTCTTTAGGTGCCAATGCTTGTGAAACAGAATCACCAATGGTGATTAGAAAGCCTTTTGCTCCTATTCCCACTTCTGGCGCGCAATTCTCGAACTCGTCTAATTCGTTGAATGATCTTGGTGAGAAGTTGCAGAAACTTAATATGGCATCCAAGACTCCTGTAAATACAACTTCTATATCAGAAGAAGAGATCAAGACACCAAAGATAATGCCTGTCCCAGTGCCATCCACACCTTCTACCGTGTCAGTTCCGATGCAGACAGCCATGACACCGGCTCCTCCACGACCCGTTGATCTCACTGCTCGCATCAATGAGGATACTCCTGAAGTCATTGAATACTCATATGAGGAAAGAAGAGCTGGCTTTGTGCTTCCCAAACCATTGCATATCAAGTCAATGATACAAGTTTGATATACACAATACAAAAACTAGTCTAGTTTTGATGAATTGTTTTCTTTCAAAAAAATTGAAATTTCTTGTTTGCCCTTTTCAAAGTCAATTCTTATTGGCTTTAACCTGATTTGTGTACATAAAAACCCAGTATTTGGGTCATGATTTGCAATGTACTTGTGCTGCTGAGTTGGTTGATTTGAATTTGTGCTTTTCAGTTTTCAGTTTCAGTTGTGAGATTCTTTGTCCAAGTGTGAAAAGGACAGGGGTGTAATTTCAAGTTTCTAGGAGTTAATGTGAAGAGACAAGACAACATTATCATTGACAAAAAAAAATGTCCTTTGTCTCTCTATCATATGAACAATATGCAAACATAACTTTATGTCTCTGCCTTCATAAGAAATATTTATGGTACTTTTTGGGTGTTTTTTAGTAAAGAATTTGAAATCCATACCATGCACCAATTGGCTTGTTCATGTATAGTGGCATGAACAGTAAATTTGATATAGTTGTCTGGTTTTTATGTAAGATAAACTTACAAATCTTCAATGGTCAAACCTTAATAAATCTGAAAAGACAGACATTGTCAGTAGGAGGGAAAATGTGTTAGCTTTACAGCTTTGATTTCTTTTTTTTTTTCTAAAAAAAAATAATGTTTTTTTAAAATTTAAAAAGGGTTTTTGTTTTTGACAACTTTTAAAAAATAATTATTTATCAACTTTCAATTTTGGTTGCTTTGCCTATTTATTAAATTTCCAAAACGGACGTGAACCATATTATCAACCCAAATTGATTGATTGTATTATACAATAAAAAATTACATCTTTTTTTTAAAATTTTCACCATATTTAATTAATTTTACTTTTATTTCTCCCTTTTTTTGTAAATTTATTTATTTCTCTTGCTTTTCCTTCAACCTAAAAATTCATGATTTCTGTATTCAAACTCAAGGTTTTGTTTTATTATTCTCCATAATTATTACAATTTCTTGCAATTTATTTATTTATTTTTCCTGGAATTTCTTCTTCACCATTGAAGCTCTGTGTAGGACTGCAATGGCGGAAAGTCAAGCTTCAGAATCAAGTTCAATAGTGTCAACTCAAAGCTTCTAGAAATCGAACCCGCCATTTATGCTCCAATTTTACCTGAAATTTCTTCTTCATCTTTGCGATTCTACGAGCTTAGCCATGGAGGAGCAAGAAACCGGAGTTTCTAAGTTTACGGTTACTAACAACGAAGCCCTAGAGAGCTTCCAGTCAGCTCCAAGAACAGAAACCCTAAAACCAACCGAGGAGCCTAAAGGAACAGAGCTCGCGGCGGCTGCTTCACCACCGGCGGTGACTGCACCACCGGAGAGCGCGGCGGCGAAGAAGAAGAGAGGGAGACCGAGAAAGTACGGGCCGGACGGGAAGCGGTCGCTGACACTGGCGCTGTCTCCGATGCCGATTTCGTCGTCGATTCCACTCACCGGAGAGTTTCCGAGCTGGAAACGAGATGATGAAATGTCTCAAGCGATTGTTAAGAAGCCGCAGAGGTTCGAGTTGGAGAGTCCTGGTAAGTTTCTTCTCAGCCCTGTTTCATAAGTTTTCTGTTATACAACTACGAGCTCGGATTCAACTAACATGATGTATGACTCGATGACCGAATATCGTCGGTATCTAATATAAAAAAGAAAAACCTGTGAGCTCAGATCTGTTGCCATGGGTGCTGAATGTGCTGAAAAGATTTGAGGAAAATAAGGTTATTAGTTGATTGTGATGTCAGTGAAGTACAAATGAAAAGGGGTGAAGTGGGGGGTGGGGGAAGTGTTGTATTGCATGTAACCCAGTGTTTGGATTTCTCAGTGGATATGTTTGTCAGTTGTTGGTGTGTGTGGTAGTGGACCTAGGGATTTAGTTTTAGGATTTATAAATTTCTCTTTAAAAATCTACCTTCAAACGAGTTTTTACTTTTCTTCATTTTTTCTATTCTAAAAACTCTAATTTCTAACGATTCATTTTTATTCATTCATTTATAACTATTCAATCATTTCTATCCACTCATTTCTAATCATTTTTTTTTAACTACTAAAAAATAATTTCTAAATCTATATCCAAATAAGGTTTTGCTCCTCTACATAAAAACTACATCCAAACAAGTTTTTAGTTGCCACTTTCAATTTTTAACTCCTAAAACTAAATCCTACTTAAATATATGCCAAACAAACAAGCCCTCTTCAAAACTGGTTTTCTTTTGTACTTGCTAGGCAAAGGAGGTTCTGTTAAGGTTATTGTAGAACAAAACAAACAATTATTTTTGTAGTGTGATCCTGTGAACAATAAGTTCTTACTCATTTATTTTCAAGGGAAGATGACAAGAAGTTATGGAGGAAAATACAGTGAGATCAAATATTTTTGGGTCATGCCGATGTGAGACTAGTCGAAGTGCGTGTAAGATTTTAGCTTCTTATTACCCTCCTTCCAAGGAAAAAAAAACAGTGAACTATTTACATTCTGAGATATTTGCTATTGGCTGATGTATATATATATATATATATTTTACATAAATTTGAATGATTTTTGTGTAAGGTGTAAATTAAGTCAAAGTTGGAATTATCAAAGGTACGGTATGAAACTTGGCAGTGGTCTTTATTGTCTCATGAAAGAGAAAAGGGTACATAATTTTATGTATATTCAAATTGCATTTATTATGTGATAAAGTTACTAGGTTAGCATTAAAAAAAATCCCAAAAATTAGATTCCAATATCCGGGTGAGATAATGAAGTAAGCATGGTCCATTGGCATCAACTAAGAGATCAGAGATTCGAATTCCTTTCCTATCTTTGAACTCAAGGGAAAAAATCTGGGGTGATAGGGACTTCTTTTGATGTCAAAATAACATTGTTTTTTTTTATTATTATTATTTGATGGAATTCAACTTTGTGAAAATCTTTTTTTGCAGGTCAGAGACTTGCATACTCTGTTGGTGCAAATTTTACTCCCCATGTGATCACTGTCAATGCTGGCGAGGTATGCCTTGGCAATTTGTTAAGCAAACCTTTCTACTTTTATAGTGTGGCCATACGATGATACAATTTGATTAGGTTTCGACCTCTCCTTTTGTTATGGGGTTAGCTGTGAGAACATAAGACCTCGGACACCATTGTGATTCATTTGAACATGCTTGTGTGGTGGTATACAAATAAAAAAAAATTTCTTACTAGTCAAATTAATGTCGTAATGGCCAACCTTAGTTCAATTAGTTAAGACATATAACCATCTTGAGTTGGCCTAGTGGTTAAATAAGAGTAGAATGAGTTCAATTCATAGTGACCACCTACTTAATAATAAATTTCTTACTAGTTACCTTGACAACCAAATATAGTAGGGTCGAGTGGTTGTTCTCCGAGAATAGTTGAGATGCGTGTTAGTTTGTCCGGACATTATAGTCATGGATATCAAAAAGAAAATAGTTAAGACATATACCCTTAACTAAAAGGTTAGAAGTTTGAATCTTATCATTTCCATAGGTTGTTAAGCAATCGTTGATTAGAAGCTTGGCCCTCTAATTTTTAAAAAACCTCTCTATGTATCCAAATATATATATATATTAAACTAGTAATAAGAGACTAAAAACATTTTTCGTTTCATGGTAGACTAAAAGTTCTCTATCTGGTTGTATCTTGCATAAGAAAATTGGAATTCCATTATAATCCTATTGTACTCAAATTTCTTGCACCCTTGACGAAGCTGATGACTACATTTTTTTTTTATCCTTTTGTATTAGGACATTACGATGAAGGTTATGTCTTTCTCGCAGCAAGAATCTCGAGCTATTTGTATTCTTTCTGCAACTGGCACAATTTCAAATGTTACACTTCGACAAGCAACTTCTTTTGGAGGTACCTTAACTTATGAGGTAGGACCATGTTCTTATTAAGATATTTCAGTACACCTGTAAATCTGACCTGCAACATTATTAGTCTTGGGTCTTCATTTTATATATGCTTACACCTTTGAGGTTCTTATTGGTCATTTGTTCCCAAACATGATTACTGAGTCCATATACACAAGGTCTCTTCATTTTCGTTTCTTTTTTGGTTTGATTCCATTCGGATAAATATTGAATGCAACAGAAATTCTGTCCTGGTTCGGCCTGAATGATCGTTTTAGGATGAACTTTTTCGAAGTCAGATTGTTGCTAATTTTTTTGTGACAGTTTCAGACTAAGTTTTTACTGTTGACATGAAAAGAAGACAGTTACTGGCATATCTCTTTTATTATATATGCCCATGTTGTTAGTCCTCTTGTCTACTGATCTGACTCTTCAATTTGTCTTACTCTCGGCAGGGTTGTTTTGAAATACTCGCATTGACCGGATCGTTTATGCCCACACAGAATGGTGCTACAAAGAGCAGATGTGGTGGAATGAGTGTCTCGCTAGCAGGTCAAGATGGACGAGTCGTCGGCGGTGGACTTGCCGGGTTGTTAGTAGCTGCTGGTCCTGTGCAAGTAGGATAACTCTCTCGCTCTTTCTCTCAGTACTTTTAAAAGTTCAAGGCACACTAAGCCCCATAGTCTATTGTGGCTTAGGTGCAAGAGGCACAAAAAAAGTGTAAGGTTCACTATATAAAAACATTCCTAAAGAAGAGATAGCAAAATTGGAGTGGGAATATTAAAAAAAAAAAAGAACTCCAAAAGTTCGTAAAAAACAAACAAAAATACTAAACACAAATTTTTGCATTTAGGGTTAGTAAAATCTATTCTCTTACAATTAGTATTAAAAAGACGTGTGCCTTTGAATCTGAGCTTCTCCTATTTAAGGTGAGGCGCTAGACCTGCTTTGCCTTGAGCCTTGGCTCGCCCGAGCGAGATTTTTAGACATTGTTTCGATCAGCTTGTTTTCACAGATCATTGGATTGTGGTTGTAACAGGTGATTGTTCTTAATGACTTTATTATGATAAATGATATAAATTCCTGAACTTCTTACCAGGTTGTGGTCGGTAGTTTCCTTACGGGTCACCAACAAGAACAGAAGCCAAAGAAGCCTAGAAATGAGTCCACAACCATTTTCTTTCCTCCCATCAACACCATGACTAGTAAAGAAATGAAGGCAATGTACACCGGCGGTATCGAGCCTAGTCTCACGTCACCGTCCTATCAAGAAAATAATCCACCATCGCCAAGCCCAGTGACAGGCTTCAAAATCTCATCCACTGATAACTTACCTCCATCTGAACAAGAACCCATAACACAAAGTCGATCAAACTGTGAGGTTTCTTGTTGATCGTTTCGCATTGAAGTAGTTTTCATTCTTCTTCTCCATAGGTTTCGTAGTTCCTAACTCCGCTCGACCCGTTTATGACCCTGATTTAAGCTCTTTCTGCTGTTGTTCAACAAGTTATTTATGACCTCACTTGTGTTTGTTAACGTAGTATCTGTGCTCTTGTCCATTATTATAGGTGCCATAGTGTTCATTAGTCTTCTTGATGATTCTTGCTATCAAGTGTTTTTTATAGGATTTTATCAAATGAATTTCCTCGGCTGCTGCTCGCTAGCTATCCGATCGAGCCACATAATAGTCTCGAAGATAGATGGCGTAAATGAGAGTCGAATTTAGCAGCGACAACAGCTAGATGTGTAAAAGATTTGATAAACATTGTTTGTCACTTTCCTCGTCATGTGCTTTCTGTATCAGAACATTGTTGTATTTTAGTGAAGATCATTTCGATATCAACTTTATAAGCTCTTTTGTAGGTACCATTGAATTTTTCTTATCACCATCAATACGGATTCCTTGTTAAAGGAAATTTTGTTGTATTTTTTGACATGAAAAATATTTTATACTTGTCAAAATATCATGACTCAAATTATTAGAAGCCCCTCACTCTTACTATTTTAATTTATTTATTTTTTAAAAAAAAATCATGAATAACAAAAATGGAAAAAATAAAATAAAATTTTAGAAAAAAATCAAATATATCAAAAAGTGATTCTATCAAGTTAAATTGATGTCTTCAATTAAGTTAAACGGATTGAAAACAATATCAAAAAGTGCAAAGCTTTAGTGATATCTTGTTCGAATTCTAACTAATAAATTATAAGCTCAAAACTCTCATTTTCAAATATGTTGAATTTAATTTTATTTTTTTAAAAAAAAAAAACTTATTGAAAACAATCGAGTCAAATTGATTTAAAATCATGAAAGTTTAAATTTTTTTTTTGTTACGTATGAAATATTTTTTAAAAATGGTTATAATTACAATAAGAATATTAAAATTGAGGGTTTAGATTGTATCGCTTATGACCGTTTATGAATCTAAACATTTGTAAAAAAAAATGGAAATGGGCTATAAATGAATTACTTTGGCTATCTAGAGTAAATTCTCTATTACTATTTAGCTCCAAAAAATAGTTATTACTATTCTCAACAGACTAAAGAAATATATTTAAAAAAAAAAAAAAAACAGACTAAGCACATATTATTTTCTGTAATAAACTTTCATTAAGCCAGGAATGTTTCACATTATTAATTATTCTTTTATATATATTACGAATACTCGTGAACAATTAAAATTGAAAATAATACCAAATAAAAATAAAATAATGCATGCACAACACAAGTTAAAAGACTAAAATATATCATAGTCTAGATTCAAAATCATGTTTGTGGCGCTGATATTGAGTAACATACAAAATAGAAACAAAATTTTCATTGAAAATACAGCCTGATAATATATCTTAGCGGACAGCAACTAATTCAACATCAAAAATAAGCCAAGAATTGGGCGGAATCTTGCCGCCGGCACCTGCAGCTCCATATCTGCATCCATCAACACAACAATTTTAGACATATTAATGAATGCATACACTATATAATTTAAACTCCAAAGTTAGGAAAGAAAAAAAACACTATATAAGAACATTCATAAACAAGAACTACCTAGTTACAGTGGAAATATTGTTAATAAAGAACAAAAAAATCATAAACCCGGAGTTTTGCATATGATGACACATTATTTTGCCAGAGGGGCGCAAGACACGATTTTAGACCTGCACCTTGAGCCTAGACACGAGCCTGAACGAGCCTTTTAAAACAAAAAACTCGACTAGCATAAAAATCTTGAACTAACTCACACACCACAACCACAAGCAGCATGTGACCTTTCAAATATCACAAGTGACTTGATAAAATAATTCTTGTGGTTTGATGAATACGGACTATGCTTTAAAAATGACTATCTAGCTTTTTTAAAAAAGGACAGATTTGAAATAAATCACATTCCAATTATAACAAACTCATGAAAATTACATACCCCATAGATGGAGGAATTGTCAATTTCCTTTTCTCCCCAATTCGCATACCTGATAGGATTCAAGTCAAAGTCAAAGTTCAGAACTTGAAACAGTCAGTAACAAAAATCTAAGTTTGATTAATCTTTTCTCATCAAAAGAAATGGGCCATTTAAATGATTACCATTAACCCCAACATCCCATCCCTTTATAACATTTCCCACACCTGCAACAAGAACACATAAGTTATAATTTAAATGCATTGTGACAAACCCAAAAACTTGTTTTAAACAAGAAACTTCTCTTGTTTGTTGCTCATCCGATAAACAAACAGGTACATCATCATATAAACCCAAAATTACCTAAGCGGAACTTGAATGGTGCCTTTCCAATGTTACTATCAAATATTTTGCCGTTCTTTAGCTTGCCAATGTAGTGAACACTGACCTGAAATCAGAGAAAATTCATCTTTGTTGGTTAAAATACAAAGAAATATGCCATCCACTCAATTACCAGACATTTATACTAGTTTGCATCTAATAACAAATGAAGAGGCACATTTTTCTTAATATCCGTGACTGTCCAAACTAGCCCTTTGACCACTAGGACACTCCATGATAGTTAAGAGGTACATTTTTTTTTATAACTGGGAATTGGAACTTCGCTCCACCACATACACATACACAGGGCACCCGCGCTCGTCTCAAAACTCAGACCCAAAGAACAACCAGGCATTTTACAATTTACCTCACTCGTAGGTTTCGAACATGGGGCCTCTAAGGAGGCATACCTTGGAGACCCCAAGCCTCTACCGACGAGGCCGTCCTGGGATAATGAAGAGGAACAGTTCGTCAAGCTGATTTCAACCAAATCTACATTTGTATATAAATTCTAAAGCCAAGTTCAATTTTGCTATATAGTACTGCATGGCATGCTGGGCTAAGATTCAAGATGGAAACAATAGATGCCTACATAAGGGATTACAAATGTAACGCTCTCAATTAGTGTTGGGTAAAATTCATAAAAGTAACTATACGTTAACCGTACCTGGTTTCCTGGTAAAGCTCTTTTACCATTTGGTTTACCCATGGCTACCTCCTCAATAACCATTCCATTAGGAAAGGTTCTCACTTGAGATGATTTGGATTTGTTTTCTTTCTCTTTTGATCCCAAAGTTGATTTACTTTGATCTTCAACTGTTTTCGTTAGTTTGTCAGATTTTGATCCAACTTCGGTCTCCTTGCTCTTCTTCTCCTTCTTTTTCTTCTTTGTTTGCTTATTTTCCGTATGATTTTCTCCATTAGCAATGTCCATGTGAGTCGAGGCGTCCCTATTCACATAGCCAGCAAAAGTTTCAGTTATCTAGTAACAATGAGAGAGAAATGCCAAGGAATAGAAGCAAGCTGTAGCATAGAATAATTGTGAAGTTTCAGCTTTATCAATTATTATATCATAAATGTAAGTTCGTAATGCAGAAAAGCATCCTGTCCCCAACTTAAGAAAGACATGACATCTGGTCACACTTAAATGGTTCTTGTTTGCATCTAAACTACGGCAATAGGCATAGCCAGAATCTAAGTTCATCAAGTTTGTTTTCCCAAGTCTCTTTTTTCTCTCGCTTCGTTCCACCATCTCCTCCTCAATCCCTTTTTCTTTGCTATGTTTTTTAAATGAAATTATGAAACGTTGTTGGTATTTGCCTGCCTCCTAACAGGAATTTTTTCCATGATAAAGTAGGCAATCTTGCACACGTTAAAACAGTACTAATGTAAAAAGGTGTAATCTTCTTCACATATAGTATCAAAAACAGTAGAATGAGATTGAAATATTCACCTCTGTTTTGATAGCTTTTTTTCGTTCTTATCTTCATCAGAAATCTGATTGACACCTCCACTCTTCATTTCCTTTGGTGGCTTATCACACTCCATATTACCATCCTTACTAGTTTCCCGAGTTTGTTCTTCTTTTACCTTCTTCTTCTGCTTCTTTTTCTTTTTCCTGACATATTATCAAATTTTCAACATAAGAAACAAAATTAAAAGATTACAGGTCTTACCCTACCCGAAATGCATTTATTGTTCAATATAATCGAACTTTTTCATTAAATTGCAATGTGGTTAAGTTCAGGGATAAAAGTGCATTTAATGTCCTTACCCTACCCGAAATTTAACAATAGCAACCTGGTGATGGGAATTTCATCCCCACTTGTACTTCACTAAGCAAGAAATTTAGCAACTATGAGTAATAATGCATCCTTGAGGAAAAAAAAATACTCCCAATCTTGCCCTGTTAACACCCTAGACCCTACAACTTCTTTTAAGCCCAACCAAAGAGATTAAGCTGTACCAGAGTATTTCTCATCTCACCTTTCCAAATGATCAACTTGCTCATCATTTTCAACCTTTCTTTTTAAGCTGGAAGCATCATTTCCATCTTTTGCTTTTGCCCCTTTCACATTCCCAGTGCTTGGATCTTTTTGTTCTTGTTTCAGTTCTGAATTCTGAATATTTGCTTTGCCCTTGCCTTTGGTAGAAATTGGAAATCCATCTTCATCTTCACTTTCTGATACAGCATTTTCCACATTTCTTTTAGACACAGTTTGACGCTGAGAGTTCTTAATGTCTTCAGAGTCACTAGACTTGTTTTTCTTCACTTTTTTGGCTTTACCATTGGCATCATTTGATTTTTTATCATCCACGATCTCCTCAATTACAACTAGGAAACAGGGGAGAGAAAACAAATACTTGAGTTAAAAACACTAACATCGTTCAAGGTCAAAATGAACTTAGGATAAGTAAAAACAGTAATTGTCAGCATGGCTGCACCCAAAAAGATATAGCAGCCACAATATACCAAAACAATAACAAGAAAGTTGTACAAAAGAATATTAGGGCCAAACATTCGACTTCATTACAGAAATGTGAAATCCAATACGTTTTAAATTATTTATTTCTTTTGAAACAAGGATAACCACGCCCGTCCCTAGACTAGGCACCGGGAGACATCGAAGGAACGGAGACACGGGAGGTGTCTATAAATTAATGTCACAGGTGAGTCTCGAGTTTTATATTATTTATTGAAATACAACTTCATTAGTTTTGAATGAAATCATCTAATTTCCATCTCACGTGCCCAAATATATCTACTCCCACTAGGAAAACTTTTTATTTTAAGCGAACATACCAAGCAAAAGCTGATAAGACAGAAGTCGCAAAGTTAAAAAATATAGTTAGAAGAAAACTTTGGAAAATGGAAAGAGACAGCAAACTTAATAAAAAAACGATGACTATTTCCAGACCTTGCTGACCCTCTAGGGCTCTATCCTATGTTTAATAATTCTCCTATTTTCATTCCAAAACTCTCATTAAGCAGCTAGAGCCTAGAACCAAGGAAGACCATGAAATTCTAACATCAGCATGGCCCATAAGGCTGAAAAAACAAATAGGCTTCCTCAAACTGTGCTAGCAGAATTCCAGTGGATTAAAAGGTAATCATTATCAAGAAATCAGCTGATCCTTGCAACTTTTTCATATGATCGATGAAATAGTTTTCGTTTCCTATCTAAAAAAAATTCGCAAAAACTAGTCATAGATCCCATGCGAGCCACCTTATGACAGCCTTGCAAAGATTGCATTCCAAAACCCATGCCCATGTTCCTTAATAAAGGTAGTCACTACAGTTCTGATTTTTCAAAGTTCACAAACCACAGGTTTGTGAATAATAAATATCAGGCAAATTTTTTCTTTTGATTCTCTCATGGGTATTGGAACCTCTTTAGAATACTAGACCACGTGGAGAAATTAAAATTAATCTTCTTAGGCAGTTAAAATTTCAAATAAATTACCAAGTTGTGATTGCATCCTTCACCATTGTGACAGAATACAGAAACACATCTGCTAAAACAACCTATTATTTTGAAAAATTCCGAGAACCCAATGAACCACTAAAAAAACATGGATATATTTCCAAACAGTTTGTATAAATAGAAAGTTCCCAAAATTTTCAAATTACCTCCACTTTTGGGAGCTTGTGAAGTTGGGTACATTCCAGGATAGTCATCGTCCAGATCGTCAATGAATTCTTCATCATATTCATCTCCAGTGTAATCTGATGAATCCTCTGTATCTGTTTCTGCAATGTCTTCCCCAAAAGAATCACTTTGCACTGTAGTAAGAAAGTGACAAAATAATCGCGCAAAAAAAATGCACCACTTATGTGATATGTTCTCAATTTCTTATTGAAAATACTACTCAAAAAATAATAGATATAAAAATGTGGCAAACAAAAAAAATGTTAAATAAACACATTATAAAGAGGATACGACTCATAGTCATCTCTAATGAAATTTCCCTCATTGGCTACAAAATAACCAGAAAGATGAATGCTTTGTGGGCCAATAACTGAGAAGGCTACCAAATCATCTTCCTCAAATTCAAGATTCAAGGGGCATGATTCAATCTGGTTTGGTATCAAGGAGCACAAAAAAATTGGACTCTTATGACCAACAGAACACTGAATGATGCTTCTCTCTTTCGATGAGCCAGTGCCCAAAGTTGCCTAGATAATTACAAAAACAACAACAAAATGAAGTCAACTCAAAACGTAGCAAAGAAAGAAAATCTCATCAAACAAACTATGCAACTTCACATTATTGAGCGACCAAAATTAAATTGCAATATAATTCATTGGCTCACAGCATAACACCGCAATGGTATTATAAGATAAAGAAATCCAAAATCATAATGCAAACAGAAATTGACCTATCCCAAAATCACACGGACCAAATCAAAGATTTGTTGGCTTGAACATTGTAACAATAAATTTAAAACGAAAAAATATTATAGCGTCATAGCATGCCCACTCCATAACCATCATAGATTAGCTTTATGGTCAAGTAGGGTCTCAAAGATTTAAGAGATTATGAGTTCAAATTCATGGTAGCCACCTTCTTAGTAATTAATTTCCTACCGATATATCTGATATCTGAATGTTACAGGGTAACTAGGTTAAATAGTTTATTCAGTGAGAATAGTCGAGGTGTACTTAAGCTGAAAATACCACCATTTAACATGTTCAAAGTGGCGTCAGAAGGAAACAGTTACACACCTGAGTTATCAAGAGCTTTCCCGGCACATTATCGGAATGGTAAGGGTACGGTTTTCCTGGTTTCACTTCAATGCCTATAATAACAAGGATACAGACATGAATCAGTACCGAAAAATGGAGATTATGCATATTCCAAATTCATGATTGCATTTGGAAGAAGTGAAATCTAATCAAGCACTACAAATTAATAAAGTAGCCCAAGAAAAACACGACGAACAAACCCTAGGTCGCGGTTTTCGACAAAATTGAAAACAATGTACGGCAAAGAAGATGCGAACCAGAGATTAATAAATGAGATGATGATGATGATGATGATGATGATGAAGATGAGATTTCAGATGAAACTTACCCCAAAAACCCATTAATCAAGTGGAATATTGGATGAACAAAGCTCTCTAAAACCCTAGATGACGACTGCTTTGCTTTTCTTAAACCCTCAGCAGCCGCTATTATGACTGCTTTGCTTTTCTTAAACCCTCAGCAGCCGCTATTATTGCTGCTGCTGCTTTGCGCCGCCGAACGTATTTTATATGATAAATTTCTGTTGTTTTGTTTTAAAGAAAAATATTTAATTAAATTCCAAACTATTTTTTTGTTTGTCCAAATTCAAGCTAATTGGTTACTCTAGAAAAATAGTTGAGAGTTAAAAAACCCTTTGAGAATTGTTTGTGAGTTTATGGAAGATTTAAAATAACTATTTCCTAACTAATCTTTTTTTTTAAATAAAAATTATATTCAAACAACTTTTTATAACTATTTAAAATAATTTTTCATTTTTACTATTAAAAATAATTTCTCATTTCTAATCATTCATTTATAACTATTCAAAATAACTTATCATTTTCAACAACTATTTTATAATTATTCAATTCTAACTCCTCAAAATAACTCATTTTTAACCATTCTTTTTTTTTACTACTTAAAATAATAATTTATTTTAAATTTACATCCAAACAAGTTACCGTCGTTTAGGATCTCACAAATATCCTAGGAAAGGGGGAGAGTCCAATATCAATATAAAAGAGATATGGGTTACTCTCTTCGTTACCAATTGGTTTTGAGGTGGAACCTCATATTCTTTCACATGGTATCAGAGCCCATAAAGTCCAAACGGGTATTCGGTCCAATAAAATGAAATTGAGATTCGATTCAAGATTGGTGAGCCCAAAAGAGACATCATGGGCATGTTAGGATCTTACAAATATCTCACATTAAAAAGTGGAAGAGTCCAACATCAATATAAAAGAGATATGGATTACTCTCCTCATTACCAACTGGTTTTGAGGTGGAATCTCATATTCTTTCACATTGTCTCTAAACTTCTCTAAAAAAAAGTATACACATATCCAACGAATTTTTTTGCTACAACTTTAAATTTTAACT
>JBBMEF010001461.1:0-28577 GCA_037832685.1 Sicyos baderoa | reverse complement strand
TGCTCAATAAAGGAATAACATGCCAGCCAGAACGTTCAACGAAACCTATCCACTACACAAGCATGGAATAAGAACACATAAATCAGTCTAGCTAATATGAATATCGTAGGGTCCACACAACCCCGGTAAGGAATCCTTACCTGGATGGAAGACAAACTCAACAAACAGAGACAAAACTCTTAGATGCAACACACCACAAAACACCTAGCATGAACAAGTATAATAATTAATAAGAATCTAGTCTAAATAACATATATACAAGGTTACGGGCAGAACGTGCCTTACCCAACGAACTAGAGAGACGAAGGCTTGGTGGTTGCTCGAGACAAGCTGACTTCACTGGGGCGAAGCTCTCGGTCACTTGCGAAGGCGAAGGGCGACACGCGTGAGTGCGGCCACTCGGTGCTGCTGCTACTACCTTCGCTAAAGTGAAGCTGAGGTGCGGCGAAGACGAAGCTACAAGTCGCGGCAAGGACGAAACAACTGGATCAGCTAGGCGTGAGTTCGCTAGGGCGAAGGTGCGTCGGAGGCTAGCGAAGACTTGTGTGCGAGGCTGCTCGGCGCTGCGGCCGTAGGATGGTACGGCATCTGTTCGCTGAAGTGAACATGGCAGAGGCGGAGCGAAGACTTGCAGCTGACATTAGACTAGACGGGCGCTAGCGCTTCGCTGGGGCGAGAAAAAGTTTCGCTGGGGCGAACGAGCGATCTTGCGATCTGGAAAAACGCGCTTCCCGGGCAGCAAGCTTCGAGATACAAATATGAATTGGGAAAAGGGAAAAACCAGCACCAATCAATTACAAAACCCTCGTGAATCCGAATCAAAAGAAGGAGCAACAATGGAACCTTACCACAAAAGCCAACAGCGTGCGATTAGATCTACAAGGCGACGAGAAACTCCCCGGATAGCAGCTAATCGATTGCGTAATGGAGAAACAAAAACCATGAATAAATACCTTCAAACCGACGAGATTCTTAAGGAGGAACGGACGCGAAGAACGTTTACCTCGAGATCGGGAGGCTTGTGTTCGAAGGAGAAGAGGATCGCTAGATGAACCCACTTTGGCGGTGTTGGTAAAATAGTGATCACACAAATTACCTAATGAATTTATCTTAAGAGATGATTGGATTATGTGGCAATTCTCGACTTCGTCTATGACGAAGGAAACGGAACTAAATTCGTGTGAAACTATTCCCTAAACATGCAAGTATACACGTTCGTTTAGCAAGTTAAATTCTAATAAGTCCAAGTCGAATCCACAGGGAACTTCGTTAAACAGTTTGCATTTGTGTTTGTGCTAGAGTTAAAGAGATTGTTTTTTTATTGTTGGTTATAATGAGTGTTGTAAAGTTAAACAGTAAATTATGAATATATAATGACTGATAAAAGTTGTTAGATGAATTAAAGGGTTAGGAGTTTCGCATCAAGCGAAGAGTAACGAATCACACACCGGGTCCTTGAACTCTCTCGAGTTCTCAACGATACTCTCTCGAGTGTTTAGCTGGTTCTCTCGAACTCAACTTTATCTTTGCAAGATGTGCTCGTAGGCGAACCTTATCTCTAAGGTTTCGTTAAAACCTACGATTAGAACGTTGCTAACTGGGATTCGCTCGTTTACTCCTCTCGAAGCAAGGTAAGAATAATCACTTGTCTCTCAACCTAATAATCGCAATATATTGACCGTGTACTTAGCTTCTATTCCGTTACTATTTCGTTCTTACAAACTCTCCTACTTCCCTTATGCCCTCTAACTTATAGTTTAGCTACTCATGACGTGGTGAACAGAAACAAAGATAAAATAAATGACAGTAAACATGATGAAAGTACACTTCGTTAATAATGGAGAAATTGCAGAAATGTAAAACACACAAGTAAAGTAGTCAAGGTTAGAAAAAGCCTGAAAATTCTTCTGGTAAACTGCCGGTTGAAGTTCCGGTCACAAAACTACTACAACGTAGAATGCGTAAACAACGAACGGGAAATTTTACGAATAAGCCTGGCTAAACAGCTCTGGCGGCCAAAATTACACTAGAAAACACTTACGAAAGCAATAAACTATGGTCGGACTTTGAGAGTTTCGAAAGTTCTCTTTTCTCTCTCAAAATATTCAACCACCTCAACATAGGTAACTTCTCTCTTTTTATAGTCAGTCGACAAAAGGCAGTTATGTTTACTCCATGATCCTCCCCACGATCCTGCTCCGATCTTCTGCTCCATGATCCTTTGTGTTAGTGCGTACGAACCGTCACCAACGAACGACTGAGATTGAACGAGCATCACTTGGATGAACGCCACGCGTCTCCGGCCGAGATATTTTCCTTGTACTCTTTGTTGTGTTTGACTTCGCTATGAAAAGTTCGTGGAATTGCTTTTGTTAATTTGATGGTTTCGCCTTAGATGAGCAATTCTTCATTCTCTGCTTCGTCGAGACTTGGTTCTTCATTTCCTCGACGTGCGTAATTTCGCTGCACACGATATAGCAAGTATCAAATTCTTTCAAATATTCTTCTTTGTCTATGTTTTATGCTATTCGTTATAATAAACACTCTAGAAAACTTCCTACTCAGAAAACTATAGGAAGTTCGTTATAAGCGAACATATAAGTGTCAGCAAACGAAATTTCTCTTGATTTCCATGATTATTAGCAGATTCTTATTACATTTATATTTATTTTTCTTACTTTAACTCTCAATTCTTGAGAGTTATCAGGCGGCCAAACCTAATTTACGTTGGAATGAGGAAAAGACACAACCCCTAGCCAAAACTCATTAATTTCCTTTTAATTAAATCATTTTAATCCCAAAAAGTCTCACCTTCAAATCCCGCTGGAGACACTTTTTAATTTCATTTAAATTCCCAAACTCCAACTCCACCCAAACCCCAAATGACCAAGGTTCGAGTCTTGGCACGAGACTTTTATTTTCTTTAATTTCCTCTTTTGAAACACACCTTCTCAACCAAGGATCGATCCCCAACGGATGCACAAATACGACCCAAATAAATTCCTTATTTAATTACAACTTCAAACCTTGACATCTTGACTTCGAGTCCCAACGAAGACATTAATAAATCCTATATTACCCTAATAAAACTACCACGCTTCAAATCCTACCAAAGCCACACTTTAATTCTTTTTAATCTTTAATTTAAGAAATCGAGCCTCCACAACTCCAAAATAACCGGAAATGAAACATGCCAAGAACGAAGCACAACAATTAATTCTGGAATCAACCGAACCTTAACCAAGGACCATTTAACGAGAATAACAGCTAAATCAACCTGAAACGACTTCTGAAATTTCGGACCGTTACACATTACGAATAATTATAGGTCGAGAACCTATCTCATTATTTGCACTTGTGATGTTCATGTAATAAATTAAGTTGAAGTACCTTCTCAATCTATACAATTGTTCAGATTATTAAGGATTCATTTGATAACCATTTTACTTTTTGTTTTTAAAATTTAAACTTACAACAACTATCATACCATATATTTTTATTTACTTGAATATCTACATCTCATTTATATTTGTAGAAACCAAACTAAAATTTGAAAACAAAAAAAAAAAGTAAACTTCAAAAAACTTGTTTTTGTGTTTTAAAAATTAGTTAGCATTCACATACTTTCTTAAAAAAAAGATAGATACATTGTAAGATGAGTGAAAATACATGGTAAGAAATTTAAGTAAGAATAAGCTTAAATTTTAAAAATCAAAAATCAAATGATTATCAAATGGAGCCTAATTTTTTTAATTTCAAATTTATCATGATATAATTAAAAAGAAATAAAAGTTAAGTTTGAATAGGTTATATTCAAGTTTTTTTATATCATAATTTATTGTGCAAGATAACGAAGATGAAAGGTTTTTCTCCATTGTAAAACAATTAAAAGAAAATATAAGGTCAATGTTATGGGTAAAATCACCCTCAAGAAGTTGGGCCGGAAACTACTGCGAAAAGTCCAATAAATCAGCCCACCCGGACCGCGCAGGAGGCCACGGGCACGCCCAGGCCGGTTAGGCGACGCCGAGTGCACGCGCGGGCCGCATGCGGGCGCGTCTCACCTGCGTCCGCTCAGGCGGCCCCTCCCAGCGTGCCCTTTACGCGCGCCTATGCGGCCGCAGCTCACATGCAGCCGCGCCTGGCGTGCGGCCGGTCTGGACGATCCGGCCCACCCCATCTGGACTCCATTTTGGGTGCAGTTTGCGCCTGTGTGCTCAATTTTTTTTTTATCTTCAACTTACCATATTTGTAATTTGATATAGATAGAAATATTTACGTAAATTGGAAATATTTATCTAAAAAGGAAGATATTTCCTTTTATAATAGATTATTCTAGTAAAAATAGCCATCTGAGTCTCCTATAAATATGCCAGTCACTCACTCTCCAAGTAAGCTATTCTGAAAACCCTAATTCTACTCACTTGACTCTCCTCGTTCCATCTCGACGGACTTAGGCATCAGAGGCGGCGTGGCTCACACCACATTGGTGTCTAGTTTCACTCTGTTTTGAAGGTAGCTCGTCCCTCATGAAAATACAAATTCACCGTTGATCTCGAAGACCAAATTTTGGCATTAAGAGTTGGCACCGTCTGTGGGGACGAGTTCGTGTTTTACTCAGAAACTATTTGCTAACGTCGTGTTTTCATCCCAGACGATGAGTATGAGTCTAGACAACCGAGACGGAGGATTCGAGTCTGACAGCGAGAGAGCGCCTAGAAGGTTAGCAACCCGGAATGGCTTAGACGACCTTACTCGCAATCTGGGTGCGGAAACAACCGAGCAAGCGACTGACTTCCTGACCGATCCCAAAGTGGCTGCACTTGAGAAGAAAGTGCAAGATATGGTAGATGTTATTGGCCGTCTGACCGAGTTGGTCAAGCAACCCCCGCCAGTCAACATAGAGGCGGCTGGACACCAGAGGAAAGATCAACGAAAGGTGCCACCACCCTCTAGGGCGGAGCCTAGAGCACGAACCGAGCGCACTCGAAAGAAGCAACATAAGAAGGATCGAGTGACGAGAAGGTACGCCATCTAACAAATCTTGTGATGCATGTATGTCGCCGTTGCGGCGAGACCCTTCGCAGGGAAAATCTCCTAGGACTGACGAACCGACTAGGACTGCGTACATCGGAGCACGGCCAATCGAGAAGCTGACGCTTGGTGGGAATGACCGACGCGGAGAACCTAGTGAGCGCACGTGGGTAGCATTTGAGGTCGGGGAGTCTCGGTCTCATACACGATCCATCAGAAGTCGTGACCTAGTTTCTCGAAGGACCTCATATAGGTCAAAGTCGGGAGAGGAAAGTAAGCCGATAGAGGTAGAAAGCATAAGAACCGACCTGGGATCCGACCTGAGAGAGTTGATCAACCTACGGAGAAAGACGTTGCAAAGGCTAGAAGAGGAAAGCCAACCTTGGAAGGTGGAGTTGCAACAGATCCAAGATCAGTTAGGCGACATGAAAAAAGCACAAGATCAAGACGGTCTAGACCTGGACAGCATAGTGGACCAGATAGATCCACCCTTCACTGATAAAATTATGATGGAAGAAGTTCCACCCAAGTTCAAGCTACCCACTATGAAGGCGACGATAGCTCGAAAGACCCGGTGGAACATCTAGATACGTTTCAGTCATGGATGGAACTTCATGGAGTCTGAGACGCTATCAAATGCAGGTCGTTCTCCTTTACCCTCACTGGGGTAGCCCACAGATGGTTTCGACAGTTGAAACGGAAATCCATATCCTCCTTCCGAGAGTTGGTGAAAGCCTTTATCGCTCAGTTCTTGGGGGTCGTGACCAGAAGAAGCCAACCACACATCTTCTCACCGTCAAGCAAGGCAGCTATGAGACACTCTGAGAATATGTAGCGCAGTTTAACAAAGAAGCCTTACAAATCGAAGGATACACTGATGGAGTGGCGCTCACAGCTATTGTAGCAGGGCTCAAAGATGAAAAATTATTGTGTTCTCTGGGAAAGAAGGCACCCGCTACCTATGTGGAAGTAATGACACGGGCTCAAAGGTATATGAGTGGAGGTGAGCTGTTGAAGTCTTGAAAAGCTCCGAAAGAGAAGCGCACCCACGTAGAGCAGGAAAGGCGCATTGATCGACGTGAGCAAGAGCGAACAGAGTCTCGAAAGAGGCAACTCGACGACATAGTGGAAAATCGAGACAAGTCTGATTGCAAAGGACTCCCACCAAGCAAGTTTGAGAAATACACGTCCACCGTGGTCCTTGTATAGCAGATACTGATGGAGATTAAAGACAAGGAAACGCTCAGATGACCTAACAAACTAAAAGCCGACTCTAGCTAGAGGAATAGGTCAAAATACTACTTGTTTCACCGAGATCACGGTCATGAAACAGTCGATTGCTACGACCTAAAGGAAGCAATTGAGACACTAATTCAGAAAGGACGCCTAAAAGAGTATGTAGGCGAGAGGCATAATTCACCTGATCGTCACGGTAAGAGGCAGGACACCAAAAGCTCACCACCTCCTCAGGAGATTCGGACCATCTTGGGTGGCCTGACTGGAAGAGACTGTAACAGAAAGCGAAAAGCAAGTGTGAGACAAGCACGTGAAACACCAAGTTCTGAGGAAGTGAGGATAATGGCAGCTGCCGACGACGACATCAACTTCTCACACGAAGATGTCAAGCAGGTGCACCAGCCTCACAATGACGCGTTAGTAGTTTCGCTGGTCATCTCCAACATTAAAGTCTGAAGAATATTGATAGATGGAGGCAGCTCAGCTGACATACTCTCATTACGAGCCTTCGATGCCATGAAGATAGGGCGAGACAAGCTGTCCCTCTACTCAACACCACTAGTTGGGTTCGGAGGCAGCGCCGTGTATCCAAAAGGCAGCATTGAATTGCCAGTTACCTTCGGTGAGAATGATAATGTTGTTTTAACGTTCGTAAATTTTTTTGTGGTAGATGACAGGTCATCCTACAATGCGATACTCAAACGCCCATCGCTGCATCGACTACGGGCGATTCCCTCTACGTACCACCTGATGATGAAGTTCCCGGCCCTCACAGGAATAGGAAAGGTCAGTGGCAAACAACAAACCTCCCGAGAGTGTTATCACACAGCCTTGCAGAGTATGCCTAACACGTCAGAAGTAAGCATGGTCAATACCACACTGGAGGACGCTTCGGCATCAGGACAGGTCACCCAACACGGTGCGGCACCTGAAGAGGCAGAAGCACTCGAGATGGCGGTAGAGCTTAGCACGCCAGTTAGAGACTCTGAAGTACATAGAGGAAAACCAGCTGAGCAGCTCGAAACTGTGACTTTGTTGAACAAAGGCCAATAAGTTAAAATTGGGACCAGTTTAGATGCAGCACAGCGGGGCAAGCTCGTAGCTTTCCTCAAGCAGAATATTGATGTGTTTGCCTGGAGAGCCGAAGACATGCCTGGAGTCGACCCTAAGGTGATGTCTCATCGCTTGAATGTCGATAGAGATTTGAAGCCTGTGCGACAGAAGCGACGAGCATTCAACAACGCCAGAAATGAAGTTATCGCTGAGCAAGTCGGTGAGTTGATGCGCACCAGATTCATCAGAGAGGTGCATTACCCAGAATGGTTGTCCAACATAGTGCTAGTGAATAAGCCGAATGGAAAGTGGAGAACCTGCATCGACTTCACCGATCTGAACAAGGCATGCCCTAAAGATAGTTTCTCGTTGCCTCGCATAGACCAACTTGTAGATGCGACCTCGGGCCATGAGACCTTGTCATTCATGGATGCCTACTCGGGATACAACCAGATACCGATGCACCCAGCTGATTAAGAAAAAACCTCATTCATAACCAGCAGAGGCCTATACTGCTATAACGTGATGCCTTTCAGTTTTAAAAATGCAGGAGCAACTTACCAAAGGCTGGTCAACTGAATGTTTGCTCACCTCATCGGCAAGAACATGGAGGTATATGTGGACGACATGCTGGTCAAAAGAAAGCGAGTGGAAAACCACGAAAGCACCTATCTCAAGCATTTGACACCCTCAAGTAATACTGAATGAGGCTTAATCCAAGCAAGTGCACGTTTGGTGTCAGATCAGGCAAGTTTTTAGGCTTCCTGGTGCATCAGAGAGGACTAGAGACCAACCCGGATAAAATTCATGCAGTGATGGAGCTGGCACCACCGCAGACGCTGAAGCAACTTCAGAGTCTGAACGGAAAAGTAGCGGCTCTGAACAGGTTCCTAAGTAGAGCGACAGACAAGTGTCTACCCTTCTTCAAGATCCTCAGAACGAAGGGGAAGTTTGAGTGGACCGAGGAATGCAGACAAGCTTTAGACTAGTTAAAGACATACCTAAGTAAAACACCTTTGTTGTCCAAGTCGGTTCCAGGCGAGGAGTTGTTTGTGTACTTGGCCGCATTTGACACATCAATGAGTTCTATGCTGGTCAGAGACGAGAACTGACATCAATTGCCTATATACTACACCAGCAAAGCAATGGTCGATGCAGAAACTCGGTATCCTCATATAGAAAAGATAGCGCTGGCATTAGTCACGTCTACAAGAAGGTTACGACCTTACTTCCAAGCACACAAGATTAGTGTGCCAACAAACCTCCCTCTTAGACAAGTGCTGCAGAAACCAGAAGCATCTAGGCGACTGCTGAAGTGGGCAATAGAGCTGAGCGAGCACGACATACACTACCAGGCCAGACCCTCAGTCAAGGGGCAGGTAGTAGCCGACTTCATAGTAGAGTTGATTCCCGGGACGATTGAAGAAATTCATAGCGTGGAATCCAAAGTGTGGAACTTATATGTGGATGGCTTATCAAACCAGAAAGGATACGGAGTCGGCCTACTGCTCGAGTCACTTGAAGGAGATCAGTTTGAGTACGCACTACGGTTCACATTCTTGGCATCCAACAATGAAGCTGTGTATGAAACATTAATTGCAGGGCTCTAAGCTGCAACCGCAGTGGGGGCAAGTCACCTGCATGTTAGAAGCAACTCACAGCTAATAGTTAACCAGATCTCTGCCACTTACCAGGCCAAAAAGGCAAGGATGATAGCATACCTAGGTAAAGTGAAAGAGCTAATCAAGTCCTTTGTAGAGGTGACCTTTCAGCAAGCCCCAGATCACAGAATGCCAACGCAGACTCCTTGGCCAAGCTAGCTGCATCATATGAAATCGAGGTGAGTCGCTCTGTCCCAGTAGAAATTATGACTAGGCCAAACGTGGAGACATAGAAGGTACACAGTGTTGATGCTACCCCGATGACAAGCCAACCAACTTGGATGACTCCCATCGTTGACTATCTGACGAAGGGAGTGGTGCCTGAAGACAAAAAAGAAGCTTGCAAGCTACGGTACCGAGCCACAAGGTATCTGATAGATAGAGGTGTCTTGTACAAACGAGGATACTCGCTGCCACTACTTTGATGCCTCGATCTGAAGAAGCTACGTATGTCATGCGAGAGGTACACAAGGGGTGTGTGGAAACCACGCTGGGGCACGATCTCTAGCTCAAAAAATAAACCGACAAGGTTAATTTTGGCCGACCCTGGTGGAAGATGCACGAAGGTTCACTCGTACATGCGACAAGTGCCAACGCTTTGCTACTATCGCACACCAGCATGGTCAAACCATGGCCCTTCGCTCAATGGGGGATCGACCTAATAGGGCCACTCCCACAAGCCAAAGGTCAAGTTAAGTTGACTGTGGTGGCCGTAGATTACTTCACCAAGTGGGCTGAAGCAGAAGCACTAGCCACCATCACTGAGAAGAAGATCACTGTTCGTTTGGAGGGGCATCATTTGCAGATTCGGGGTGCCACACACTCTGATAATTGATAATGGAAAACAGTTTAACAATGCAACATTTCACTTGTTCTGCCAAGAGTTGAACATAAGCCACCACTACTCATCACCAGCACACCCGCAAGCCAATGGGCAAGTCGAAGCAGTCATTAAGATCATTAAAAGGAATCTAAAGACTAAGCTAGAAGCTCTCAAGGGGGCGTGGGTGGACGAGCTACCATGTGACCTATGGGCATACAGAACAACACCTAGGACATCCACGGATGAGACACCTTTCTCGCTTGCCTTCAGTGTCGAAGCGGTAATTCCAGCTGAGATTGGCATCCCCCCACTACGAGGTGCATTCTACGATCCAAGTCAAAACGATCAAGAGTTGCAACTCAGTCTGGACTTGCTAGAAGAACGAAGTGAGACAGCCAGAATTCGAGTGACTGAGTACAAGAACCGGATTGCTAGATACTACAACAAAGATCATGTGATTAAAAGAAGGCGACTTGGTGCTCCGAAAATTCATGCCGAACAGAAAGAACCCAACAATGGCTCGATGGGACCAAATTGGGAAGGACCATACGTAGTCTAAAAAATTCTACGCCAAGGAACATACCACCTTAAAACTCCAGTCGGAGTAGAAATACTACATCTGTGACATGCTGAGCATCTCAAGAAGTATTACCAATAGCCCAGCATGGAAAACAACAGTCTTTATTTTTCTTTTGTAGGATATGATAGTTTTCTTTACCGTTATTTCCTTCTTGTCTTCATTTTGAACACTCAGATTTCAATACAATTCAAGTCATTTCTACTTCTACTATTGTTTTAAGTAAAATTGTCTTGAATCGGGGCAACTAAGTGGGTAAGGCTAAGTGAAAGCTACCCAAAGTCTACTGAGTGGGTAAGGCTAAGTGAAAGCTACCCAAAGTCGACTGAGTGGGTAAGACTAAGTGAAAGCTACCTAGAGCCCTACTGAGTGGGTAAGACTAAGTGAAAGCTACCCAAAGTCCTACTAGTTGGTAAGGCTAAGTGAAAGCTACCCAGAATCCTACTGAGTGGGTAAGGCTATGTGAAAGCTACCCAGAGTCCTACTGAGTGGGTAAGGCTAAGTGAAAGCTACCCAGAATCCTACTGAGTGGGTAAAGCTAAGTGAAAGCTACCCAAAGTCTACTGAGTGGGTTAGGCTAAGTGAAAGCTACCCAAAGTCTACTAAGTGGGTAAGGCTAAGTGGAAGCTACCCAAAGAGTTCAACTAAGTGGGTAAGGCCAAGAAAAAACTACCCATAATTCTACTAAGTGGGTAAGGCTAAGTGAAAGCTACCCAAAGTCTACTAAGTGGGTAAGGCTAAGAGAAAGTTACCCAAGATCCTACTAAGTAAGAAAAACAAAAGCTACTCAAATCCAACATAGAGAGTCAATTCGCTCGAATATAACTTAGATGGTAAGGCTAGGAAGACAACAGTGAGAACACGAACGACCAAGTGGCCGATCCAGGTGACAAGACAAGAGAAAAAGTTGTTGGAGTATGCTTGAGAAAAATTATAAAGTAAGGAACACAAGTGGAATCTCAGAAAAAGCCAAACAGATTCATTAATGGCAAAAAAGAAATACAGATAGCAAGTTCGATAGGTTCGTGGAAAAGTAGTACAACAAATACAAATACAACAAGCATAAACATCTAAAAATAAAGTAATTTTTTTCAAACATCCCGACAGCCCGTAAGTGAAAGACAGCCCGTCATAGAGATCCAACAGAGTCGACCATTAAACCACACTTGAAGCTCTAATGCTTAGGGGCAGCCGAGCAAGATCCTCCAGTCGCATGGCCAGCGCCTTCCTGAAATAAATAAGCATGAACATAAGGAATGCATCAAGGAGAGCATTCGCCACTCGAAGAGGAAAACACAACAGTGGGCGGCGAAAGAAGAACCTGATGATGCGCCTCGGTATAAGCGATATGAGTGTCCAGGTTAGCCAAAAACTCGTTGGGAGGCAACTCAGGGTGAGCTTCTCGATACTTCTGGGACATCCACATGGCTCCCTTTCGCATGCCTTTGTTTGCAATTCTCAGGAAAGCTTTCGACGAGCGAAAGTTTTCAACCAACACCTCAGCATGGGCGAGCTTCCCTTGTGTCTCAGACAACTCCCGAGTCAGACACGTGGTAGTCGCCATCTCATCAGTGTAGCTCTGCTGGATGGACTCCAGAGTGACCCGACAAGATTGCAAAAGAGTCACAGACTCTTGGTAAGCGACGGTCAACCGATCGACCTACCTTTGCAGTCGGTCATAGTCAGACCTTTTTACATTGGTGGTTTTAAGATGTTTAAGATCAGCCGCTAGTTTTTCGACCTCCCGACTGAGATGCAAGTAAGTCTACAATAGAAATAAACTGACGTCAGAGAATCCCGCTAGCAAAAAGTGAGCAATGTAAGGTCATTACCTAGCAAGCGAGACGCTTCCCTTCATCAATGTCGCGTCTTGCCGAGGTATAGTCCTCCACGTGTCGCAGGACTCTCGAAACCCAGTCCAGTCGTCGAAGGCACGCGCCCTCGAGTCAACCGTTAAAGGATCATGGTGGTCAGGAGGCTTAGGAACGGTCTAGGAGTACCTTCCCTCAGCAGATGACGGAAGACTCGGTGGAGAGTTCAGGTAAGCTCTCTGAGTGGGTCGGTCGGAAGTCACCTCGCTTAGGTGAGCAACAGAGGGTGGGGGAACAATAACCAAGTCCTCCATATCATCCATACCGACAAACATCAAAGCAGGGTCAGGCACGAAATTGGGATCGTTGAACCCAGAGGCAGGGTAGTTACTCGTGTCCAAGACTCCGAAATCTACATCATTCAAAGTAAATTCTAGATAGTTACTCATTTATGCAGAAAAAAGTCAGTGAGGGTGTATCAAAACAGGCCCCCCAGGAAGGAAAAATCATATTGTAAAGGAAAATTACCAAGAAGAAGATCGTGGGCACGAAGAGTAGACAGAGTAATGTAGGTCGTGATGTTCCTAGCCTTGTCGTCCAACTTGCAGCACCGCCGCAAAAATTTATTTTCGAGCCGACGAGGAGGACCAGGATTGTCAGCTGCACACAACAAAGAAAAGAAAATAAACATACGTCAGAAAATGACAAAATAAAGTAGTGATAATAAAAATCAAGCATCAGTGATAACCTAGACTCGTTCCCACGAACGTAGTGGGGACATCGTAATTACTATCAGGGCAAGGGACCAGCCAAGCGCCCCCCACGTAAAACCAAGTATCTCTCCAAGCTATATGACTTTTAAGGCCCTTCAACAAACCCGAATAGCGAGCCGAGATGTAGCGGGGGCCAAGCGGGTCGCCTTTCTTCTTAAAACAATATAAAGAAATAAAGTCTTCAACAGAAAAATACCCCTCCGACCCGGAGGATTTCCAAAAGATGAAATAACCGAAAAGAAAATTACATATATTAGAGACTAGTTAAGTAGGTGGCAGCCGTAAGGTAGCCAACATCTCCTGAGCAAGAGGGATCAAAGGAAAATGGAGACCCCTCTCTAGTGCAGCCAGATGGACTACTACCCAACCCTCAGGGGGATTTTTGACTGTCTCGCCCCGGCCAGGGAGGCGAGTCAACACCGAATGAGGGAATTCATACTCTCTACGAATCTCATTTATCTCATCCTCAATTAATAAAGAATTGTTATCTACACCCTACTCCGACCCGCTAGCCGAACCTCTTCGACATCTCATCCGAGAGTGGGTAAGTCTTAAGACTCTAACCTCGTCATCAACATCACTAATGGAAGACGAACCCATAAAGTGATAAATACGAAGACAAGAAGAAGAAAATGAGCTAAGACCCCGCCCAAAAAAAACACAAAAAAAAAGAGAAAAGCAAGTCAGAATGTTTGAAGAAAGGGAAAAAAGTTCGAAGGTTTCACCTCGAAAAAGGAAAGGAAATGAATGAAAGTGTGAGAAAAAGGATAGAAATGGGGGGTGTTTATAGCTTTGGATGTTTGGCATGTGGGTTGGACGCTTGGCATGTGAGCAGGATGCATGGCATGTGAGCAGGTCACTTGGCATGTGAGCAGGACAATTGACATGTGAGCAGGACGTTTGGCATGTGAGTAGGACGTTTGGCATGTGAGCAGGACATTTGGCATGTGAGTAGGACGTTTGGCATGTGAGTAAGACACTAGGCATATGAGTAAGA
The DNA here is from genome assembly GCA_037832685.1 of Sicyos baderoa. Classification (NCBI taxonomy): domain Eukaryota; kingdom Viridiplantae; phylum Streptophyta; class Magnoliopsida; order Cucurbitales; family Cucurbitaceae; genus Sicyos; species Sicyos baderoa. The sequence continues at coordinate 14,612 of JBBMEF010001461.1, read as the reverse complement.
CACCTGCCGAATGGGTAAGCCACCTGAGTCATCTAAAAGCTTACCAGCTACCCGGGACGCTGAGGAAGACTCGTCACGACATTAAAATGATCGACTTAAAGAACGATACTATTAGCCTCAATAATACCGAGAAATTGGAGACTAAGAGTAGGGGCAACTGATATGGGTAAAATCACCCTCAAGAAGTTGGGCCGGAAGCTACTGCGAAAAGCCCAACAAATCAGCCCAAGAAGTCAAAGCCCATGAGGCATAGGAGACCCCGAGCGCAAAACGGTCCCACCCGGACCGCGGAGGCGACCTAGGTGCACGCGCGGGCTGCACAAGCGACCTAGGTGCGCACTCGCGGGCCTTACGCGGACGCGTCTCACCTGCGTCCGCTCAGGCGGCTCCTCCCAGCGTCCCCTCTGCGCGCGCCTATGCGGTCGCAGCTCACATGCGGCCGCGCCTGGCGTGCGGCAGGTTCGGCCCACCCTGAACCGGCCCGGATCCTATTTTTGCCATATCCTCCCCATCCGGACTTCGTTTTGGGTGCAGTTAGTGCATGTGTGCTCGATTTTTCCTTATCTTCGACTTACCATATTTGGAATTTGACATAGATAAAAACATTTACCTAAATTGAAAATATTCATCTAAAAAGAAAGATATTTCATTTTATAATAGATTATTCTACTAAAAATAGCATCATGAGTCTCTTATAAATATGTTAGTCACTCACTCTCCAAGTAAGTTATTCTGAAAACCTTAATTCTACTCACTCAACTCTCCTCGTTCCATCTCGACTGACTTAGACATCGGAGGAGGCGTGACTCACACCACACCGGTGTCTAGTTTCACTATGTTTTATAGGTATCTCGTCCTTCACGAAAATACAAATTCATCGTTGATCTCGAAGACCAAATTTCAGCATCAACAGTCAATAAGAACTTTTTTTAGCTCTGTAACATAAAATTTTGTATTCATAGCTAACCTGTTGAAATTACACTTATATCATTGAAGTATTAAACAAAAAACTTTGAGTGTTGTTTATTTGACATACTTAGGTAGGATTTAGTTTTAGGATGTATTAACTCCTCTTTGAAAACCTATATCCAAACGAGTTTTTACTAACTTCTCTTCATTTTTACTTTTAAAAATAACTCTCATTTTTAATTACTCATTTATAACTACTTAAACATTTATAACAATTCATTTTTATTCTTTCATTTCAAATCAATCAAAATAATTCATTTTTAATCATTCATTCTTAATCATTTTCTTTTTAATTATTAAAAATAACTATTCATTTTAAATCTACATCTACATAACGTTTTGACTCTAACTTTTCTACATAAAAACTACATTCAAACAAGTTTTTGACTACAACTTTCAATTTTTAACTACTCAATATAACTCTTAAACTAAATCTTACTTAAATATCCAAACAAACAACCCAGAGGGCTACATGATATGGGTTTTGAAGGGAGGAATTGGGAGAGGGAACAAACCCTCTTTCCATCCTCTCTTTCATCTTTTCCTCTCATTCAAACCTCTATTTCCATCCTCTCTTTGTATCCTCTCCTCTCATTCAAACCTCCCATCAGAACCCCTCATTCAATCTTTCATCCAATCTCTCATTATTTTTCTTTTAAATATATATTTTAAAAAATAAATATGTATTATATATTATTGTTGTTTTTTTATAGAATTAATAAATAAATTTCACTTTTAACTATTAAAAAAATATTTATAAATTTTGAATATTTTGTAAATTTAGTTTTGTGAAGAAAATAAAAATTTACCATTTATATTATACAAAATAATATAAGTTTGCAATTTTGAAAGTTAAAAAAAAAAAATTAAATCAATACATTTTTTATTTTTGACCCCAATAACTTTTTTATTTTATATAAAAATATGTTTTAAAAAAACAACTAACAAGTCAATTGTATGATAAGTATATCTCAATTTTCATATGAATATATTAAATAAGTTCGAATTCCCACCTTCCTATTATATATATATATATATATATATATATATATGAGGGTTTTTCATGTATAACAAAAATGTGGTAAAAAATCGCAGCACATTTTTATCAAAAATTGGTTTATTGCAAAATTCCAAGTGATTGAGTTCAATCACTGGTAGTTGATTGATGAGCCCAATCACTTACCAAACTTATTAAATACAATCAAATATTGTTGATTGAGTTCAATCACTTGAAATTTTGGTATAAACCAATTTTTAATAAAAATGTGTTATAATTCTAATAGAGGGTCCTAAAGTTGATATACGGTACAAATTCTCTATATTATATATATTAAATAAAAAATAAAATAAACATATAAAATATAAAATATATAAAGAAAAAATAAAATTAAGAAAGAAATAAAAGTAATTGTAAAAATAATGTAGATAATAAAATAATTGTATACAAAATTTTTAAAAATGATGAAAAATAAGGTAAACAAATTTTACATACATATATACATTGAAATACAAATGTATAAAAAAAATCACTCTATACATAAATATATACATATATACATAACATATGTACATATTTATTTGTGTGTGTTGAATTGAATTTCACGAATGAAACTTTTGAAGACCAAAATTCAATAAGACACTAACTAATTTTATAAAATATGTACATTTTTAATTAATATATAAGATCACGTATATATGTTTTAAATTTTTCGCTAGTGTATTAAATTGATAATTAATAGATAAATATTTTGTTTCTAAAACAAAACAAACTTATTTTATGATAAAAAATTAATAAAAATAAATTAGTTAATGTCTTATTATTTATATTAATACGATGAGATTATTCTTTAAAAACAAATACTCATTTTATCAAGAAAAAATAACAATTATAATTTATATATATTTAGAAAATGAATTATAGTAATTTTCAAAAAGTTTCAGTTACACAATAATTATGTAATCATTAATATATAGGGAAATTGTACTGGATAGTCCAATTTTACAAAATAATTACAGATTTAGGCAAATTTAAAAATATTTGCATCCATAGTCAAATATACAATATAAATAATACTCATCATATTGTATTATGTATTAGTTATTCAATATAAAAAGTATTACTTTATACCGTATATTTGACTATGGTTGCTAAATTTTTTAAAATTTACCTAGTGTTGTAAATATTTTATCAATTTGGTCTATTCCTGCAAAAATCTCTAATATATATAACTCATTTTGTAAAGTATTAAGCATTTTTAATTAATATATATAGTAAGATGCATATTTTAAAGTTTTCATTAATTTATTAAGTTGATAATAAATAGATAAATATTTCATTCCTAAAATAAAATAACATTATTTTATAACAACAAATTAATATAATGTTTATTTTAATTCTTTAATTAATAATGACATGTGAGTATTATTTATATTAGTATGTAACAAAAAGTATATATTTTTAAGTTAGTAATAAAATTAATATATAAAGTGAAAAGGATTAATATATATAAATAAAAGTTCAGAAAATGAATATGTTAATTTTTCACAAAATTTTATTTACACCATAATTACAATAATTTTGAAATAATTATTGTATAAAAAAAGATTACATTAACCTTCAATATTAATTTTAGAAAAGTTATTTTTGTTTCCAACTTCTCTTACAAACATCCATATTCAAATAAAGTTTTATGCAACCTCTCTTTCAAACATCCATATTCAAACAAGGTTTTCATACAACCTCTTTTACAAATATCCGTATTTAAACAAGATTTTTCTGCAATCTCTCATACAAATATTCATATTCAAACAAGTTTTTTCTACAATCTCTCTTACAAACATTCATATTCAAATAAGATTTTCCAACTTTAAATCACTCAAATTTTCCCCTTTTTTTTCTACTTTCCACAAAATTTTTATCTAAATATCTCATTATGACACTTGTGTCGGTGCATGTGGGATTGTGAAAAGGACAAAAATTATTGTTTTTATTTGCATGTGGATGGAAGAGTTTTTATTTGAAGACCAATTTATGGGCACTGTGTCACATTTGTCAATAGGAGAGTGAGAGTAAAAAAAAAAAAAGGTGGGAGAGAGAGTAAAACCTAAAATACAAAAAAATAAAAATGATTATTCATGCTCTGTTTTTTAAAATAAAAAGAGTGGAAGGATAAGGTGTTTTTTAATATTGTCAAAATGAACCTTGGTTAATTGATACAAGACTTATAATAACAACCTAGGTCAATTGAGTCTTCTTCCTACTGAAATTTGGGAACAATATTTATGCTCTGTTTTTTTTTTATTAGAAATGCAGAGGTTTTAAGACTCTGGAGTGAAGAAAATCATAAAAAGTTATTATCTTTACTTTGTCAATTCATAAATTTTAACTATAATTAAGTTTTTCTTTAATCTAAAAACTCTTTTGAAACTTTTTTTTTTGACAAGAAAACTTTTTTTTTTTGTAAGTAGAATGATCAAAATTGGACTTTTGAAAATTGAGAAGTTGTTTTGTTTGTCATATTTAACTAGGATTTAGATGAAAGATTTAATAACTCCTTCTTGAAAACCTACATTCAAACGAGTTGTTACTAATTTTTCTTCATTTTTACTTTTAAAAATAAAATTTCATTTTTAACCATTCATTTTTAATCATTTATTTATAAATACTCAATCATTTTTAACCATTCATTTTAAATCATTTATTTCAAATCAATCAAAATAACTTATTTTTAATCGCATTTATTTAACTATTCAAAATAATTACTCACTTTAAATCTATATCTAAGTAAAAGTTTAACTTTAACTTTTCTATACAAAAACTACATTCAAACGAGTTTTTGGCTATAACTCTCAATTTTTAACTACCCAAAATAACTTATCACTATAATTCTTTAAGCTAAATCCTACTTAAATATAATAAATAAACATCTCATCAAGGACCAAAATAGAATAAAAAATATAGTTTATGAACTAAAATTAGACTTTTAAAAGTTTAGAGACCAAAATAGAACTTACATGATAGTTCATGCATAAAAATGATAATTTACAAAGGATAAAGTGTTTTCAAAATTGTCCAAATGAGACTAGATCAATTGACAAAAGACTTATAATAACAACCTAGAAATCATGAGTCTTCCCCCTCACACATATATTATCAAAAAGTGTACTTACTAAAATTAATTAGAAAATATTTTAACTTTAAAATTTGAAGCAAAATGATTAGATTGTTTAGCCTTTGAAAGTATAGCCACTTTATTTTTTTTGAAACTATAAGCACTTTATTTTTTATTTTTAATATTTATAAAAGGAGTATATTGACTATAGATGAACAATTGCTGAAAATAATACAGTTGTGAATTTTTCGTTTCCTAGGAAACAAACCAATCAATCAATTATAAAATTTAGAATCAAACAATCAAGAAAAACAAAGAAAAAGCACAAGATAAAACACAATGATTTTGTGGTTTACGATGTGTTAAGTACATCCACGTACGATAGAGAATATAACAATTTTATTATGAGATAAAAATACAAAATGTTTAACCAAACTGAGGCTAAAATTTAAGAGAGTTTAAATAGTGTATTACACCTTCATACAAATTTTATTGCAACATATAACCTAATACAATTATAGATATTCGTTCTTGTTAATCGGGTTGTGATCCTCGACTAAATAATCTTAGGGCAACCATGATTCAAAGATATCAATCGGTCAAAGACTATCGATTTGACATTCGACATGAAATGAAGAATGAATAATCAAATAGATGAATTGAAAGTGTATATGGATATGAGAATAGAGAGAGAACAATAAAAATTCATGGTGGTTTGTGTCTACCTAGGTGTGAGAGAGAGTATATATGGTTTCCATGTTTAAGTAACGACAACGTTGGTTAACCATGTGAATGAGTGGAGTCTTGAATGTAAAAGAGTTGGAATATTCATATCGACATCGGTTTGGTTGATTTTTGATTTCAAAGTTAATTTTTTTATGAAAATTATTTTAGTGTAACTGCCCGGGAATTCGGAGCACCGCTCGAGGTTAGTTTGGCCGTTACGTTGTCTTTTTGACTCTTGGTTCTCGTGGATTTAATTTATCTAAGAGGTTCTTGATTTCTTGGTTTGATAAATGCTCGTTCTTGTTTTCTTGGCTCGTAGGTTCAAGATTGTGTTTTCGGTGGTTTGGAGCTCGGTTTTTATTTAAAGAAAATTAAGGAGTAATTGTTGTCTTTTGTGGGATTCGAACTCGGTCTTGGAAGGTGTTGGTTTGAAAAGAAATTAGAAAGAAATTAAATCGCGCGGTGGGGCTCGATAGGTGGATTTTTTAGAGAATTATTTAAAGATAAAAATCAATTGGAATTGGTTTAGGGGTTTTGGCTGTTCTCTGGGTTTCACGCATTCCTCTTCTCCAACGTACAAATCCCGAGCCGGCGTCGATCATTCTCCCACGTTTCTCCTTCGCACACAATTGTTCTATCGAGGTAAGTTTTTGTTTCGATCGTCTCTTCGCGACTCTTGTTTTCGATGTGATTGTGATTGATTGTGAGACTGCTTTGTGTTATTCTTTTTGGGTTTTCGAGAAGGTTGCTGCCGAACCACTCACGCCGAGCCGCGTCCGCCACAACCTACAGATCCGCCGCAGCGTCAAGCGCCCAGCACCGCAGCAGACCCACCGCAGCGCAGGCGCAACGTCGCTAGGTCCGCACGCAGCAGCATCACTGCGTGTCCGTTCTGCCGCCTTGCCGAGAACGAGCCACGACACAGCCCTACACCAGCGCCTGCTCAGCCCGCGAATCCTTGCTGCACAACACCGCCGACTAGCCTGCTGTCGACATGCCTCCAGCCAGCTTTCGGTTCCCATGCAGCCGTGTTCTTTGCATCGTTTGATCATTCGGGCAACCTTGTGTTTTGGCTTTCGTTTGGGTAATCTCTCGTCTCTTTGCAGCTTGTGCAAATACCTGTTTAGGGGTTGTTTTTTGTCAGCTGTGTTACTTATTTTAATTGCTTGTTTTAATTAAATTGCAAGGTTCCGTGTTGGTTTTCGGGCAGCTTTAAGAAGTGCTTGCAAGTGTTTGTTTGGTTTGCTTGTCGACTCAATCCAAGTAAGGATTCTTACCAGGGTTGTGTGGACCTTGCGCTAGTCTTTAATTGTTGAATGTTTGTATGCTTATGACTGTATGTTTGTTAGTGGATAGGGAAGCATTCTTGAAATCTCTACCTGACATGACTCGTTGTCTTATTCCATGTTAGTGCCATGCTAGGTTGATTATGTGCTAGCATGCTTATATCGTTTTACCGTTCTTGTTCGTAGTGCCATGCTAGGTTCTATATTTCTGTTGAAGCAAGTTTAAATCGTGTGAAGTTGTTTGTTGTAATCTTAGATAGAGCCTTTAGGAGTCATCATCCGGGCGAGGGTGCACGACGTATGTTGCACCCGTGGCAGGGACGCGCGAGGCAGTACTTCGTCCCTGATTCGTCGCCATGGTTTAACTAACCATGGCGGCAGCCTAGTCTGCAATCTTGGGTGAGGGAGGCAGACTGTAAAATGCCCCAATGGTCGGGAGGATGACGAGACTTGTCCTGTCCCTGGCAGTCGGCACGATTTCAGCGTGTCGGCAATATCCCAAGATTTCCGCCTCAAATGGCTTGGACTGATCCTTTAGTGTAAGCCTACCTTGGACGGATCCTAGCTGCAGACTTACGGTGGTTCAGGCTGACACAGATGGGTGTCGAGGTCTCGCACCACTGATGCTTAGTGACACCGATCCGAGTCTTTAGGGCATGCGTACATGGGCCATGGCAGTTAGCTCTAGACCAAGCTTCTACCTGGTTTCAGCAGCATGCGGTGTATGCGCACGCTCATTACAGCGTCGAGTGGAGAGCTCCCTCGGGATCTTGAATTCAGTACACCACAGTTTTCCAGTAAGAAAGCAAGCAATCGAAAGCGACTGTTAGGAAAACAATCGAGAGCAACTCTTAAGAAAGCTATCGTAGGCAAAGATTAAGAAAAGGAAGAAAGAGAAAGTGGTTGTGGTTGTTTGCATGTATACATTTAGCTAGATGATGAGTTTTAGCGTATTGTACCCCAGTCGGGGATTTTTACTGAGTAAACTTATTTTACTCACCCTTATTTCTGTGATTTTCCACCAGGTAACTTGGAGCAGCAGCGATGATGACTGGAGGGGCCGAGGAAGGATCATGGAACTTGCTTCTGAACTTTATGTTTCGTTTATGTTTAAAACTCTAAGTTAAATGTTAAGATTTCCTAAATAGTTTCATTGCATGTAGATAGGGCACGAAGCCCTTAGGTGATTTTATGAATGTGTATCTGGATTCTATTATTAGATTTAAATAAAAGACTGTTATTCTATTTTCTTAAATTCTCTGGCCAGGGAGGCATTTGAAATGTATTTACTTTGGAACAGGTGGCTTGGAAACAGGGACATGTTCCTTAGCTAATATCTGAGTATTTTAATTTTATCTGTTTTTACTGTCGAATCTGGATGATGTTCATATTTGTCTGTTTTAAAGTCATGCATGTAGTAAAGGCCTAGGTTTAGGACCTTTATTCGGGCGGGTCGTTACATTTAGTCTTGCATTTTAGAGTGTTGAAACACAGTGCCTCTGAGCAGCTAGGGCTTTTCCCAAGCTATTTCATCACGTGTAAAACCTTTCCTAAATGTATCTTATTTCCTTAGTTTATTGTACTTTAATTACTGTGTAAGGTTTCTTCTTTCTTTGTATAATCCCTCATCAAATGGGGGTTAGGTAGAGTACGTGTTTAAAGTCAACTCTTCTTTCTTTTCATCTCCTTTAATAAATAAGGAGTTTGTTTCCCTTGTAAAGCATTTCAGTAAAAGCAATACAAAACCAGTTTCTCTCAAAGTTCCTTTATGTTATTTTCCATTAACACTTTGTTAGTATCAGAGCCTTCCTTGGCTAACCCCATTGTCGATCCTAAGCATGGCAACCACCACCTCTAGAACCTCATCTGAAACTACCCCTGTCAAAAATCCCTCCACTGATGTTACCACCGTAGTCCCTCATACTCAAGTTGATACAATCTGTAGGCAGCTTGGACCCCATGGAAACTCCTCCTTTATGAACCTCATCAACCAAATGACCTCCGTGAAACTTGAACGAAACAACTTCCTTCTCTGGTAGAGCATCATTCGGGGAATCCTCAAAAGTTATAAGGTGGAAGGTCACCTAGACGGAAGTAACCCAGCACCTGCTCACTTTATCACCATTCAACCAACTGAGGAAAAACCCGATGGACTCATTATGTTGAACCCTGAGTTCGATGTCTGGAACACAGCTGACCAACTCTTTGTAGGAGGGTTATACTCATCCATGACACCAAATGTAGCAGCACATGTGATGGGATACAACACTACTCAACCTCTTTGAGAAGCAATCCAGGAGTACTTTGGGATTCAATCAAGATCTCAAGAGGATCACAACAGGCATATGTTGCAACAAACAAGGAAGGGGAGCTCAAAGATGCACAAATACTTGACGATCATGAAAGGATATCATGATGGTCTCCAACTAGCTGGATATTCAATGGATATGTGTAGCTTTGTTTCTCATGTTGTGGCAGGACTCGATGAAGAGTATACCCCTATAGTTTGCACCCTATGAACACAAAATCTATCTTCGTTCAAAATCCAATTTGAGTTGTTGTCATTTGAATAAAGGCTAGAACAGCTTCAAGCTAGGAGAATCAACACTATACCTAACCAGGCAACTACTCTTTTCACCTCAAGTGAAAGACCAAGGAACAACTCAAATTCTCAACAGAATTCTCGTGGAGTCTATAACCCGAGAGGTGGACGTGGAGGTAGGTCCAAAAGAGGAAGCTTTTCTCCATACCCTCAAAATACTTCTCGCGCCATTTGCCAAATTTGTGACAAATAGGGGAACGTTGCTGCTAATTGTTACCATAGGCACGGTGGAATGGAGAATCAGGTTGCAGCCAACCTAGCCACACACCCTAGAAACCATCAGGAACCACCAGCTTCAGCTGCATAAGGCACCTCAAGTGCTTTAATGGCTTTTCCCGAGACTCTCCAAAATCAAGCTTGGTACCTGTATAGTGGAGCAAGCAACTATGTTGCAGCTGAGCTAGGAAAAATGAGCCTGAAAGGTAAGTCCACTACTCTTCAAAACATAATGGTTTGAAATAGAGCAAGGCTACCTATTCATGTTACTGGAACTATTTATCTAAATTCCTTAGGAATGAAACTAACCTTAAGAGATGTGTTATATGTACCTTTGATAAAAAAGAATTTAATCAGCATTTCTAAGTTGGCAAAGGATAATGATGTGTCAATTGAAATTTTTGAAAATTTCTGCGTTGTTAAGGAAAAGAGATCCAAGGTGGTCAAACTTCTAGGATACTTGAAGATGGTTTCTACAGGTTGGAGGATTCTACTGTGAAGTCCTCGGTTTTTTGTGCTCAACCTAGTGAATCTGGTGTTCCTAGGCCTTTTGTGAAGGATAAACAAGCGAAGTTTACACTGGAATCCATACCGCAACCACAATCTCTTTTGAAAGATAGTTTTTCTGCTTTTATGACTTGTAAGAAGGATATTTGGCATAAAAGACTTAACTCATATAATATCTCTTTCAAGAAGAATGAATTAGACATATTTTGTGAAGCTTATAAGTATGGAAAGATCCAAAAAACTTCCTTTTAATAGATCTACTTCTAGAGCTAAACAAAGACTTGAACTGATTCACATGGACATATGGGGACCTTCTCCCATTAAATCAATTAATGGTTTCTTCTACTATTTAGCCTTCTTGGATGACCACAGTAGGTACACATGGCGTTAACCTCCCAGAGCAAAAAGTGAAGCATGTCAAATGTTTGATCAATTCAAAATCTTGGTGGAAAAACAGTATGGCAATTCTATCAAAACTATACGATGTGATGGAGGAGGGGAGTTTAAACCTATTTTACAGTTAGCAAAAACACATGGCATCATGAGTCAGATTTCATATCCTCACACCTCTCAACAAAATGGTAGGGTTGAAAGAAAACATAGACACGTGGTAAAAACCGGACTTGCTCTCCTAGCTCAAGCATTCATGCCACTTTCTTGTTGGTGGGAAGCATTCCACACTGCAGCTTACTTAATTAACTGAATGCCCTCACCCACCATTAACAATCATAGTCCTTTCTTCCTCTTCAAACAATAAAAACTAGATTATACCTACCTAAGAACTTTCAGATGTGCCTACTACCCATATCTCAGGCCATACCAACAACATAAACTTGACTTTCACACCACTACTTGTGTTTTCCTAGGCTACAATGATCATTATAAAGGTTATAGGTGCTTAAGTCCGGATGACCGAATTTATGTCTCTCGACATGTAGAATTCAATTAAAAACAGTTTCCATATACCAACCCTTATCCAAACACTAAAACTGTCTCTGACTCTTACCCCTCATGGTTCCCCTCCATGCCTTTAGTCCTGCCCCTTATGCATCATCCCTCAGATATTTACCTACACAGGCCATCTCAGATGACTGCTTCTGCTCCACAGCCACCTACCGAGACCTCTGTTGCTTTTACACCAAATATTTCCCCTGCCACAGATCAACATTCATCCTCACCCAACACCTTTCCAATCCCTCTAAATCTCTCAACTTCACCACCCTCCCCTCCCAACATTCATCCCATGACTAGCGCGCCAAAGCAGAGATTCATAAACCTAAGCTCATGTTTAGTGGTTTGATTCCGGGGGACTCAAATCTCAATTAGGATTTCATAGAACCAGTCAAGTATGCAGATGCAGTAACCTCAAACTTATGGAAACAAGCTATGGACAGTGAGTTTGAAACACTCACCCGCAATCAAACATGGTCTCTTGTACCTCCTCAACCTTCTCAACATATTGTTGGGACAAAATGGGTCTACAAGATCAAGCGGGATTGTTTGGGAGCTATATCGAGACATAAAGCTCGATTGGTGGCCAAAGGATATCTTTAAGCTGTAGGTATCGATTATGGGGAGACCTATAGTCTGATAGTTAAACCTACTACAATTCGACTTGTTCTCACTTTGCCAGTTACATGGAAATGGAAAATAATACAACTTGACGTGAGTAATGCGTTCCTACATGATCGATTAAAGGAGGACGTATTTATAACAAAACCCCCGAGATATGAAAGTTCTATTTACCCCAACCATGTGTGTAAACTTCACAAGGCACTTTATGGCCTCAAACAAGCACCACGAGCTTGGTATGAAGAGTTAAGACACTCATTGTTCTCATGGAATTTTACACAGGCTAATGCAGACAGCTCATTGTTCATCTTTGAATCTCTAATTGGTGTGGCTTTTCTACTGGTTTATGTGGATGATCTTATATTAACATGCTCTTCAAGTGAGTTACTTACTTCGTTGGTGGTCAAACTTCATTCAGCCTTTGCAATAAAGGATTTGGGACAACTTCACTACTTCTTGGGTATACAGGTGCAATTCCGAGGTGATTAGCTCCTCCTCAGTCAGGCTCAATACATCCAAGATTTGTTAGCCCGTATCGGTCTTCCCAATCTTAAACCTGTTACCACACATATGGTCTTGGGCACTCAACTTTCTCAGTATGATGGGATCTAATGACCAACCCTATTTTGTATAGAAGTACTCTTGGATCGCTCCAGTGCCTTCAACACACTCGCTCTGACATAGCCTTTCCGGTCAATAAGCTTAGCCAATTCAGTCACTCACCAAGAATCCCTAATTGGAGAGCGCTTAAGCGAGTCCTTTGTCATCTCAAGGGCACTCTTCACCTTTGCCTCACATTATCCCTTCCCCATAGCCTCACTATAACTGGATTCACAGACGCAGACTAGGCTTCCTCCCCATATGATCAAAAATCTACAAGGGCATACTCATATAATTCGAAGAAACATGCAGTGGTAGCACGTTCGAGCACAGAATTCGAGTACCATGCCCTCTCCCATGCTGCGTGCGAGCTCATTTGGCTCAAATCGTTGCTTCGCGATATGCGCATCACCCTACGGTTTCCCCCAATTATTTGGTGCGACAACATCTCCACCACAGCCCTAGCTCAGAATCCCGTATTCCACGCTCGAACGAAACACATTGAAATTGATGTTCACTTCATCGGGGATCAAGTTTTATCTAATCAGCTCGATCTCCGTCACATTCACACTTCCGATCAGGTCGCCGATTGTCTAATAAAACCGTTACCAACGTAGCCCTTCCTGACATTTCGTACCAAACTCGGTCTCTGTTTTTCAACGATTGCTCGTTTGAGGGGGACTGTTGAAACACAGTGCCTCTCAGCAACTAGGGTTGCTCCCAAGCTATTTCATCACGTGTAAAACCTTTCCTAAATGATTCTTATTTCATTAGTTTATTGTACTTTAATTATTGTGTAAGGTTTCTTCTTTCTTTGTATAATCCACATTAAATGGGGTTAGGTGGAGTAGGTGCTTAAAGTCAACTCTTCTTTCTTTTCATATCCTTCAATAAATAAGGAGTTTGTTTCCCTTGTAAAACATCTCAGTAAAAGCAATATTGTAACGACCCGCGTTTCCGGTTCGTTATTAGGCTTGTATTTCTTAATTAATTGAATTTCTATTTAATAAAATGAGGTTGATTTAATTATGTTTTAAATTGAATTTCAATTTGTCTTGGAGGAGGTTTGAACCTTGGCCTTGGGAGTGGCCAAGGGATTTGGGAAGCTTAAGTTTAAAATTCATTTATTTAAAATGACCAAGAGGGGATTTGAACCCATGCCCTCTTGGTAGGCTTTTTAAAAGGGATTTTAAATTATTTTAATTAAAAGAAAATCCAGCTTTTGCACTCACTCCCACACAAATTAACCTAGCCGCCAAAACCAAGACTCCTCTCCTTCCCTTGTCGTCGCCCATCCGTTGTTGTTGTTTATTTCTCTTCTTCTCGGTCCGTCTAGCGTTGTGTGTAATCGAGGCTTGTTTGGTGTAGCGGGTTGGTTTGTTCGCGAGGGGGCTGTGCCGTAGCCGTTGGTTGATCGAGCATTGGGGTATTGCGTGCATTTTGCTTGTCGCCAAGGTAAAGATTTATACGTTTTGTTCTTCTTCTTGTTGCTTGTTCGCCGCTGTCGAGAGAGGGATTTGATCGCTGTTTTCCGTTGTTGTGCGCGTGTTCCAGCCGAGAGGAAATCGCGTGAAGCTGCTGTCCTCGCCCGCCTTGCAGGTCTGTTCTTTTCCGCGCCAGCAGCCGAAGTCGTCGCGCCAAGCCTGCTGACTCGTCCGCGCGTTGCAGCCTGCCAAGTACCCGAGCCCACCTGCTGTGCAGCCGAGACGCGCCAGACTCGTCGATTTCCAGCGTCAGCGTCCGCTGCTGCTTAGCCGAGACAGCGCTCAGCTTTCTCGAGCGCCTACTGTTTAGCGCCATTTTCCATCGCCTCTTCGATCGTCCTTGCTCGCGCGCGTGCAGCCGCGAGCCGGGGTATTTGGGTATGATTTTTGGTTAGTTCGTAGTTTCGTTTAGCCGCTGTTTGGGTTTGATTAGGGGTTGTCCAAGGGTTTGATTTTATTTAATTATTGATTATTATTGTTATTTAATTGTTAGGAATTGTGGGTAATTAATTCGCCGTCGCTTAGGATTATTTGGTTG
>JBBMEF010001421.1:4029-28655 GCA_037832685.1 Sicyos baderoa | reverse complement strand
AGATTTGCAAATATTTTCAAAAAATTGCTATTTACTCAATTTTTTTATCTTATTGTAATATACATGCAAATTTCCCTTTCTTTTATCACGGATTACCTAGTCTGTATGAACGTATAAGAAAAAACATTGTATTGAACACACAATTATAATATACGAAATAAAACTAGTTTATTTAACTTTGTTAGATTGTCATTAAGTAACTATAGATATTTAAGTATTCATGAATTTGTCTATTTACATTTTCTCTTGAAAACCATTATGAATACTAAGGTCTCGATAATTATTTGGTTTTTTATTTTTTATTTTTGAAATTAAGCATATTGTCACTCAAATTTTCTGAAATGGGTTCCACCATTCTGACAACGTATTCATCTTTATTTAAGAAAGGAGGTGAATACTAACCAACTTTTAAAAACAAAAACTAATTTGTGGAAGTTACTTTTTTTTGTTTCCAAATTTTGGTTTGGTTTATACAAATATAGGTGAGAGGTAGGTATCCAAGTAAGAAGAAGTCATATCGTACGATAGTTGTTGTAGGCTCAATTTAAGAAACAAAAAACAAAAAACCAAATAGTTATCAAATGGGGCCTAAGAAATTTTTCCAAATTCAAATCTTTTATTTATGATGTAGGAAGTTCTAGAGCACTTAAATCTTGTGGTATTTATTTTGTGTTTAATATGGTGCAGCTCGAACATTGTGGGATGGACGGTGATGGTGGCTTTTGGAATAAATGCAGCCATAAGGTACGAAGTTACAAATCACTAGCAATTTGCACAAATAATCGCTTGATTGAATGTTAGAATTTCATTGTAACACATAAGAAACTAATGGTTAAGAGTAAACATGCAGCGTACGAGTCTCAAATGAATTAGGCGCAGCTCATCCGAGGACGGCGAGATTTTCATTGGTAGTGGCAGTAATATCGTCGTTCGTGCTCGGTCTCATTCTTGCAGCTATCTTGCTATTGACAAAGAACGAGTATCCATCATTGTTTTCAAGTGATTCAGATGTGAGGCAAATTGTGAAGGATCTAACTCCTTTGCTTTGTTTCTGCATTATCATCAACAATGTGCAACCTGTTCTATCCGGTATCGCTTCTTCTTCTTTCTCGTCTTCGTCTTTCGATCTTTTAGCTCGATCAGAATGAAAGTAACTTGGTTTTATTTTTTAAACGAAATTGCAGGGGTGGCTGTTGGAGCAGGGTGGCAAGCACTTGTGGCTTATGTGAATATTGGATGTTACTATGTGTTTGGGATTCCTTTAGGCCTTCTAATGGGTTTCGTGCTTGATTGGGGTGTCACGGTAAGTCTCTCTACTTTATACCATTCATTATCAATTTATACATCCAAATTAATTATACCCTTTTTCCGTTTTTGTAATGTGAGCATTGGAGTGTATTTGTATAAACTTTATAAGATGTATGAGTTACTCGGTTGTGTAAAACACCTCTCATAGTATTTGTATTGGTAAGCAAAAGTGAATTTTAAGGAGTTTGATTGGAGAATGAAGATTGAGAAAAATGATGTTTATGCAGGGAACATGGTGTGGAATGATTTGTGGAACCATAATACAAACTTGCATTTTGGCATTCATAGTTTACAGAACCAACTGGAACAAAGAGGTCAGTTTTGTTATTATTATTGTTATTGTTTTTGTAGCATCATAATGTTTTGTATTTAGAACCATAACCAAAAATGAAAATGATGAAAATCATGCAGGCTTCTGTTGCTGAGGATAGGATTAAGAAATGGGGAGGACACTCTGTATCTTGATTCAACAATATTGGCATCAAATCTATATCAGTTCATTTTGTTTGCTTTTTTTTGGCCATTTCAGTAATTTGTTCAAATTTTTTAGGAAGTAATGGATGATCTCTAATCGTTTTTTAACTTTAAGATTTTGTTTTCTTCTCATAATTGGGAATTAACGGACTCTCCTTTGCATTACTATTGTGGAATGTTTGATGCACACTTTATTAGACAACCATTAAAGTTTAGCCCTTCAACTTTTATAATTGTAAAAGACACGGCAATCACCAATTGAATCGAAAACGTAAAACAGATTAAATGTGATAACGAGAAAAGAGAAAAATAGAGAATACAAACGAATTTAAGTGGTCCACTAAAATTTTGCTAACTAATCCACGAGCAAACAATATTATTGAGATGAGTGCCATATTATAGATTTTAGAACAAATGAATATCATAAATGACTAAGATTTAATTTGGGCTTATATATGTGTTCTCATTAAAATTTGATTAAAGAATGCGTAAACTAAACAAAATTCGCGTGTGGAATCAGATCTCTACGGATTCTAAGCAATTGCAAGACTTAAGACGGGTTAAAAATAAAATCGACGCCGTTCATTGTTGATTCTCTTAAGCAGTCAAAGGAGAAAACAATGTTGATTGTGGGGTGAAATCCATTAAAAAAATGTGAATACACATGACCAAAAGACTCAAGAATTTCCACAAAAAAAAAACTAATGAAATATTCATAAGCAAAGAATTCTTAGATCTTGTTATTTTCTCTATCAAGAACATACACCACAAACACGATATTTAAGTATTATACTAATCCCAAATGCCCTTTGATTGAGAAAAATAAGTATTATGAGATTTGTGTCAATCATGGTTTAAATGGTAGAAGATTTTGTGATAACTAACGTAATAAGTTCAATCTATAATGACCATCTACCTAAAAATTAATTTTATAATTTCCAAAAAACTATGAAAATATTCTTGAGAACTTTAATAGATGTGTAAAAGAAATTCTCTTGTTAAATATGGATGAAAATGCGTAGGAACGGATAATTAACTTCCTACTAGTTTTATGGACTACAAGATCACACCTCACCACGATAAAATATTAGAGGAATAGACCAAATTGATAAAATATTTACAAGACAAATTTAAAAATTTTAGCAACCATAGTCAAATATATGCTATAAAGTAATATTTTTTATACCGAATGACTAATACATAATACATTATGAGTATTATTTATATTGTATATTTGATTATGAATGCTAAATATTTTCAAATTTATCTAGATCTGTAATTATTTTGTAAAATTGGACTATCCAATACAATTTCTCTAAAAAGAATCCATATAAAATTGTAATACAAAATCCCAATGAGCATCATATCTCCCATAATTTAAGAAGCTGTTACATCCGTTTTGGGCACGCTGTAATTTAGCTAATCTATTTTCTAACATGGCGGATTTTTCTGAGCCCCTTCTCCCGCCGAAACATGAAGATAAGTGGATCCAGGTGCCGGAATCCGACCCGAGAGAGACGACGAAGGCTGTTTTCGGTGCCGACGCGGACGACATCCGTCCGATCAACGACGCACGTGAATTCTACAGGGAGTTCAATTCCGAATTAAAGAAGCTATGGTACCTTGCTGCTCCGGCCGTGTTCATCTCCATTTGCCAGTACTCTTTCGGCTCCATCACTCAACTCTTCGCCGGTCAAGTCGGTACCATCGACCTCGCTGCCGTCTCCATTGAGAACTCTGTCATCGCCGGTTTTTCCTACGGAATCATGGCAAGTATACATTATATGTTCTCAAGCTTAACTAACTCTTTTTTAATATAAATAAATGAGAATTTACCGTCAACAATACATTCTATCTCTTGTATTATATTTGCAGCACAATTTTTAAAATAATTTATTTAGTGATGGAGTTCTATCATTGATAAACAATTTAAACAGTGATAAAATAAATCTATTATTGATGAAAATATTTTACTATTTTTTATTATATATGCAAAATCCTCATATAAAATTGTGTGACATCAAATGGTGTCAACCACAGATCGGGATGGGAAGTGCACTGGAGACGCTGTGCGGGCAGGCGTACGGAGGGGGGCAGGTAGAGATGATGGGAGTGTACTTGCAAAGGTCGTGGGTGATCCTGGTTTCGACGGCCGTGATTTTAACTCCGACTTACGTATTTGCGGCGGCGTTTTTGAAGGCGATTGGACAGACGGCGGAGATATCGGAAAAGGCGGGAGTTATGTCGATATGGATGATTCCTCAGGTGTTTGCTTACGCCATGAACTTTCCCATCTCCAAGTTCCTACAGGCACAGAGCAAGATGACGGCCATGGCCCTCATATCCGCTGTAGTTTTGGTATCATATTTATCTCACTCTCTGAAATAAATCAGTTATTTAAAACTAAACAAAATAAATCTTCATTATTAACTTCTTCTTTTATATCATTAACTATTCAAAATAATTAATCACTAATTTCAACTAAGTATACTCAAAATAATTCATTTTTAATAATTTATTTTTAACTATTTAGTATAACTCATCATTTCAAATTTATGTCCAAAAAAATTATTATCTTTTAAACTCTTCTACCAAAAAAGTCACATTCAAACAATTTTTTTAGGACAACTTCTCCACATCAAAAAACCCGTTATTACAAAATTTCAATTTTATAACTACTCAATATAAGTTTTCAAATTAACTCTTTATACAAACACATCTATAAAAATTTACATGTCAAATTTTAATTTATTTACCTCAAAAAACGCTTAAAACTTTATTCTTGTTAAAGTTTTTGTTATTTTTCTGAAAAAAAATAATTTCTTCTACAAATCTAAAAAAGTATACACATTTTGTTACTATTTATATTAAAATATTAAATAATTTTTTATTAATTTAAGTGATTTTTTATGTGCACTAATATATATATATAAATATAATTTTATTATAATAAAAAAATAATTAAATTACAATAAATTGATATGCACTAATTAAGTAAAAATGATAAGTTTGATGAATTTCAATCAAATTAAATACTTTCATAATTTCTTTTAAGAAAAGCTATGATTAAATTAGGAATTTTAGAATTTGCTATCTGTAACAGATTGTTTTAAGATTTATTATAGAGTCTAATTATATACTTACAAAGTATATAGTTTTAAATAGAACATTTGAAATTCAAACACAAAAATGAAACAAATTCAAAGGCACATGAGTGTATTTTTAACAATACTAATTAATACGTTGTCCATAGATATTCCATACGTTTTTTAGTTGGTTGGTGATGGTGAGGCTGGGTTGGGGCCTGGCGGGTGGTGCAGCGGTGCTGAACGCGTCATGGTGGCTCATTGTTGTGGCTCAACTTTTCTACATTTTAAAGGGAGGTTGTGGACCCACTTGGTCCGGTTTTTCATGGGCAGCGTTTCACAATCTTTGGGGTTTTGCCAAACTCTCGCTTGCTTCCGCCGTCATGATCTGGTCAGTTCATCATTTTTTCCCCTTTCTAAGGTTCTATTATAATCACTCTCACTAACATCTAGGTATTGGAGAATACGGGGTTGAGCTCACAAATCTTGAATCGAACTTCAATTTCATTTTTATTGGACTGATATCAGTTTGAACTTTTTTAGCATTCATACCAGAGGATACTAAATTTTTCCTCAAAATTAATTGACAACGAATAAACTTTTTACTTTTTTAATGTGGGACAATTGTGAAATCACATTAAATTACAAATTTTCTTCCAATTGTGCGTAACTATGAATACAAAGCTAGTAGTACTGAATCTATTCGTATGATATTGATGACTATATATATATATTTTGAGAATAGACTATATATGTTAAAGTAGTTGATTGAATTAAAAAATGGGTTAGAAATTGTAATTAAATGTAGTTTCTTCTAAATTTGTAACTAAAATTTTATTTGGTCAACTATTTTACTAAATCATTTATAAGAATCAAGTTTATAATTTAACTATAAAATTATTTAAGGAGGTGGTTAAGGATAATTGATAATTTTTGTAGAGTTAGTTATATAGAGGAAAAAGAATTTGTTTCATGCTTTAGAATCCATATGTAATAACAGACAGGACATTATTGTAACTACTTGATTGAGTTTTAATTTTTAACCTTTTAATTTAATTTTTATTTCTTATGATTTATACAAAGTTTGGATCTATATGAGTCGGTCAAAGTTTGGATCTTTTGAATAAAGTATTTTCATTGAATGCAAAGTTTAATAAAATACTTCATTGTCAATATCAAAAAATTAAAAAAAATAAAATACTTGATTATAAGCAGGTCAATGGTTTTTTTTTTTTTTTTTTTAAGGAGCTGGTCAATGAATAAAGTATGGTTAATTTATTATTATTTTCTAGGTATATTTAATTTATTCTATCCTTCATGTTATGTGCATTAATTATTTTAAACTTAAACAATACAGAAGCATGATTTGCGAAGTTAATAGAATAAATGTAATTGAAAAGTACTGCATGTGCAAATAAATCCGTTAATTAATGCAGTTTGGAGATGTGGTATTATATGACCCTAATACTGTTTGGTGGATATCTGAAGAATGCAGAAGTCTCCATTGATGCATTGTCCATATGGTACGTATTATTGATTAATTATTAATGAATAATGAATAATGCATTGTCCATATGGTACATAATTTAACAAAAATGAAATAGAACAATACTTATATATACACATGTATGTGTAGAGTGAGTATGTTTATTGTTTATTGTACGGAAATTTCACAACATATAAATAAATAATTGGAGAGAATGTAATTACGTGTCAATGCTGGTTTCGTCGTAGACGAAACTCTTCTCTAACATAACGAAGTGTGTGAAATCCTAGGAAATGTGCAAGTATACACAGTCCTTGTTGTAGCAAGTTTTAATGTAAGTAAAGGTCATCTCCACCGGGAAAAGTTAAACTTATGCCTAAGCTAAATTAAGAGAGTTAGGTAACAATTGTTTTGAAGGTAGAAATGGGATTAACTAAGTTAAATGAAGATAAAAACGAACATTGGAAGGGAATAGGTTTCGTCGGGTGGTTTCGCTTAGGCGAAACCTCATAGATTTATGACGAACATTGATCGCTACTTTGTTGGCTCTCTCGAGCTCTAAGGGACGGTTCTCTCGAACACTTGGTTTGGTTCTCTCGAACTCCAACCTTCGTATCAGCGAAATTACTACAACATACTGTGTTTCTCTTTGGCTCTCTCGAGCTCTAAACGTTGGCTTTCTCAAGCTCTTCGTTTGGTTCTCTCGAACTCAAACTCGCTAATCAAACAACACAGCATCGGACGAACTACACATCAGATCCGAGAACTCTCTCGAGTTCTCAACGATACTCTCTCGAGTATTTAGCCGGTTCTCTCGAACTCAACTCTAACTTCGCAAGATGTGCTCGTAGTCGAACCTTATTCCTGAGGGTTCGTTATAACCTACGATCTAGGTTTCGTTACTTGCTCCTCTCGAAGTCAAGTAAGAATACATGGTTCTCAAAATGGAAATGTCGTTGATGTTCAGCTTAACTAGGAGTTCGTCGTAGACGAAACTTCCCTACTTGCCTACTTCCTTCCAACGAACTTACTAGCTATTCATGCAAGAAAGTAATGACGAAATGTATAGACGAAAATAATAGAAAAGCATGGAAACAACTTCGTTATAAGCGAAATAAAGGTTCAATACAACGAACGTAAATAAAGCAATAAACTAAACTACGAAATAACTTTAAATGCAAGAACAATGGCTAAAACAAATAAAGACAATCGGAAAAACTTAGGCTGCGGCGGAAGATCCTCGGATGCGCCTCGGACATTCCTCTCGGACTCGGCCATGACATCTCTCGGATTCAACAACCTTCAAATGAAGGGGATTGGCTTCTTTTATAGCAACTTCAACGAGCGCGCCAATTTCTCCTCCACGATCTCACGTGCAATGGCTAAGATTGAGACTTAACATTCTCGGATCTTTGACACGTGTCCTTTGACAGAGGTGATTTCGTCTTAGCTTCGCCTAAGACGAACTATGTACAACATGTTTATTTTGTCGCGCACTAGTTCATTAGCTTCACGGTGACTAAGTGCATCTTTTTCTAAGTTGGCTTTGTTGAAATGATGAGATGAAGTGTTTCGTCTATGACGAAACTTTGCATCATCGTGTCTGGTTAGAAAAACACTTCGTCTTAATGTATCCCTAAGTTCGCTTTGACGAACTTCCCTTCATAATAGAACTTCGTTTTGCTTCGTTTAGTTCGCTGTAGACACTTAGGAGAAACATTAGATCTTTCAACACAATATAAATGCACACAATCAATCACTTTTGCTAAAGTCAATCTACTAAATTTCATCATACTCAGAAAACCGTAGGACATTTCGCTTAGGCGAAATTATGACATAACGAAACGAAAGTATTATCAATTTCCTTAAATATTAGCAAATTCATATACAAATATATCTTATTTTCCTACTTTAACTCTCACTTCTTGAGAGTTATCACACCCCCAAACTTACACTATTGCTCGTCTCGAGAAATAGCTCCGTTTTAATGGAGGGAATTTGCTTTTTCCCATTTCTCCTTCGTTAAGACGAACTGATGTTAAAACTTTCGCTTAAACCAAATACAATCAAATTGCAAAGTCAAAAATATTTCTAAGTAAAAGATCAACTATAACAAGACCATGCTGGACGAAACTATAGATTTTTCAGAAAACTCCATCTTGAATTTCGCTTCAGCCTTTGGTTTGCAAAAACTCATTTTGGTCTAGAATTTCGTTTCGTTGGTTCTTTCGGCTTTCCCTAGTCAATTAAGATTTCACTTGGGCTTTAGACTTTCGCTTCGTTTAACGTTTGATACATCTCATCTTTTGTCGAAGTGAATACTCTCCTTTTACAGTTTGCTGGAAATCCCTCACTTACGTTTCCTGCTATCGCTTGCTCAATTTTCATCGAATGTTTGGTTTTATATATATACGCAATGTTAGAGCAAACGACAGCGGAGAGATGGTTACCAGAACTTAGGCTTTTCGCCCTTTGATTCACTTTGCTACGAATGTTTTTGGGAAATTTTTAATCTTGGATTGTCCCGCCCTTGGGTTTTGGCTTTTGCGAAATCTCACATTTTACTTCAGCTAAATTTTTAATTTTTTTGATGCTGAATCACTCTTTGAAGCATTTTGCATTCATTTCCTTGGGTTTTCGCGAGCATTTGTTTCATTTTCGCTCATGCGAACCTCACCCCCCAAACTTAGACGCCTCTATGTCCATCAAAATTTCGTTTCGTCAAAACTTTAAGGACTCGCCAGCATAGACAAATTATATGCTAAATAATAATAATAATTAAATTTTAATTTTTTATTTATGTGATATTAAAACTTCTTTTTAATACAAATTAATAATTAGGAAATTACAAATATCAATTTTAAATATCGAATTCATGAATTGAAAATGGATTAACACCAAATTTAATGATTAATTGCGCCATCGCTATCTGTCAAGTTAAAAGTAATGATTGCTCTTTGACTTAATATATTAAACACCAACAAGATTATAGTATACAAAAGAAAACTAAGATTATAGTATACAAAAGAAAACTTGCCCACGCTTCCGGATCACACTAGCGTATGCAGAAATTACTATTTTAGTTCACGATTTCATAGTTTTGTCTTTACGTTTAAAAAAAAAATGACAATGCTTATTTATTACTTAGTTCCCCAATTTTTCTAAAAGAATGTCAGGGTCCTTCCCTTGTAAATTCTCACAGTTTTTCATATTTTTATTTTTATTTCATTTAAAAACATTTAAAGATGGCGATTCAAATCCATATTTTATGGTAGTGGAAGTATATATTTTTTTGGATCTGTTCAATGTATTATATTTCATTTTTAAATTTCATCACCTTCCAATTCTATTGACTTTTTCTAATTCTTCTCTTTGTCAAAATGATTTAATTGGAAACAAATAGATTTTAAATAATTTTAATTACCTTACAATATTATTTGAAAATGGAGAATGTTAAATCTTATTTATTCAAAAATTATGATATTGCTTCCATTATTCTTAATTGGAAGACTTTTCTGTAATGTTGCTATTCGTTTGTATGCTTCTTGTATATTCTTTTAGAATATAATCGTATCTTTTTCCAAAAAAAGAAGCCATCCAACTTTTCTTGACAAATGTTGAAAGTAGAGAATTAAAGTCATATTTGATAACTAATTAGTTTTTTATTTTTATTTTTAAAAATTTAAAAATAGCTCGTATACACATATATATCCTGAGCTACATTCCGAACTTACATTAACACTAATAATCATAATCAATCAACACTAATCTTAATTTAATTTTAATACTCTAACATTTTTACTCAAGTTCTTTATAATGTACTCTAGTGTTCTTGAAAAAAAATTGTGTGAATACTAAATAAATTTTAAAAATTTACGATTTTTGTTTTTAAATTTTAGTTTAGTTTCTTAAAATATAAGTAAAATGTAGATATCCAAATAAGAAAAATATCTACCATAAAATAAAAAATATCTACCATAAAATAGTTGTTGTAAGCTTAAATTTTAAAATTAAAAAAAAAAAAAAAAAAAAAAATAAATAAATAATTATTAACTCAGACCCTCATTTACTTAAAAATAAAAGGTTCTTCGCATGTATTTTGTTAACTTTGAATCACATTCCTAGCTTCTTAATAATGATTTTAAAGTTAATGAAAAGTGGATTTATGAGTATAAAAAGTGGATTTCTCGTAAATGTTAATCGATGCTTCATAGAACGATTCATTTCAATCGTTGGAGGAAACTGATGAGGGGATGAACCATCTTGAATTGAGATAATTTAGCTCAGAAGAATTCAAAAAAATCAAATTCCCTAAAAAAAAACTTTACACAAGAAATACAAATTTCTTCGGTCATCAATATGGTATATGATTGACCAAATGAGTTGGTGGCGCGTCGGTTA
Source organism: Sicyos baderoa (assembly GCA_037832685.1). Lineage (NCBI taxonomy): Eukaryota > Viridiplantae > Streptophyta > Magnoliopsida > Cucurbitales > Cucurbitaceae > Sicyos > Sicyos baderoa. The sequence continues at coordinate 17,900 of JBBMEF010001421.1, read as the reverse complement.
TTTTGATGGGTGATAATTCATTTTAATTCTAAAGTCACGAATTATTGTGGTGGCCGGTGGGTTCCTATCTTACTTAAGAATAGTAATAGTAATATCTTCTCTGTAAAGTTTATGTCCCCTCACCTACTTCAAAATATATATATATATATATATGGTTCAATTTTAAATGTCCTATTGTTCTAATTTTTTTTTTCTATGTAAAACTCATAAAAGAGGATACAAAAGCAAATGAGACGATAAGAACTTGTCTGCAGTTTTCCTTTGATTGACTAAGAATCTCACTAATGTATTAGAGAATATGAAGTTCCACCTCAAAATTAATTGGCAAATAAGGGGAGTATTTTATATATCTTATAAATGAGTTGTAGAATCCTCAGGTGAGTATCTCCAACATTTCCTTTCAAGATGGCGGCCATATCGAGAAATGCCATCTTGAACTAGATCCTAATCCAAATTTGTGGATCGAAAGACCCGCTTTGGCTTACTTTTTGTTAGAGTCGGATCCGAACTTTGTGATCAAATACCAGTTTAAGCTTATCGCTTGGCAAAATATTTCCTGATTCTTCTAATTTCAAATCTTTCTTTTCTGATGAAGTTCGATTTGTGTTTGATTTGATGCAGCTCGAACATTGTGGGGTGGACGATGATGGTTGCTTTTGGAATAAATGCAGCCATAAGGTATGAATTCACAAATCATATGCCAATTTGAATATATTGTTGATTTTGAAGGTCGAATTTCATTTTCATCCTTGAGCTGTGCCTTGTACTTTTTTTTCTTTTTTTTTCGTGACTGTTCGGGCCAGCTTATACGCACATCGACTAAGTCACGGGACGTACTGTCTGACTTTGTAATATTTAGATGCCTAAGAAATTAATTTCTAGGTAGGTGATCACCATGGATTGAAATCATCACCTTAAGCACTCAAATACCCCCTTTGACAACTAGGCCACTTATGATGATTGAAATATGCCTTGAACTATGATACCACGAAATATGTAATCGGTATTATGCTTTCGTATTTGATTTTTTTATTCATTTGGGAATGTGTCATATTTTGTAATAAGGTTTTATGAGAGTGAAGTGCATAAACTCTCTTAAAACCTTAGCTTCACTTGATCATCGTTTTCTTCTCTATCCATGAACATGACTAATATATCGTTAATGAACCACATAAATCTGTGTGTGTTTTCTGGCGCACTTTCTCTGTATTTTTTTTGATTGTTGTTCCAATTTCATAACATTGATACAAAAGAATTAATGGTTAAGAGAAAATGTGCAGCGTCCGAGTCTCGAATGAATTAGGCGCAGCTCATCCAAGAACGGCCAGGTTTTCACTGGTAGTGGCCGTAGTATCGTCATTTGTGCTCGGTTGCATTCTCGCAGCTACTTTGCATGTGACAAAGAACGAGTATCCATCACTATTTTCGAGTGATTCTGCTGTGAGAGAAATTGTGAAGGATCTAACTCCTCTGCTTTGTTTCTGCATCGTCATGAACAATGTGCAACCTGTTCTATCCGGTTTCGCTTCGTCTTCGTCTTTTATCTTTCGGCTCGTGATCTCGATCCATATGCGCCTTTCGAGATGGAAATTAACCTTTTTTTTTGTTTATCAAACAAAATTACAGGAGTTGCCGTTGGAGCTGGATGGCAAGCGCTTGTGGCTTATGTAAATATTGGTTGTTATTATGTGTTTGGGATTCCTTTGGGCCTACTATTGGGTTTTGTGCTTGATTGGGGTGTTAAGGTAAGTTTCTAAGGCACCGTTTGATAACTATTTGATTTATTGTTTATTTGAAAAAGATTGGGGTGTTAAGGTAAGTTTCTAAGGCCCCGTTTGATAACTATTTGATTTATTGTTTATTTGAAAAAGATTGGGGTGTTAAGGTAAGTTTCTAAGGCCCCGTTTGATAACTATTTGATTTATTGTTTTTGGTTTTTCAAATTTAAGCTTATTCTCTCTCAAATTTTCTATAATGTCTTCCATCATTCCTACTATTTATCCATCTTTTTTAAGAAAGTAGGAGAATACTAACCAACTTTTAAAAACAAAAACAAACTTTGGGAAGCTACTTTTTTATGTTTTTAAAATTTGGTTGGTCTTCCCCTACTTTCTTAAGGAAAGTGTATACATGGTAGAAATGATGAAAGAAATTGTAGTAAATTTGAGAGAAAATAGGCTTAAATTTGAAAAACCAAAAACAAGAAACCAAATGGTTATCAGATGGGGCCTAAACTGTAAGCGTACAATGAGGTATAGGCTAACGGTGCAAAGACACCGTCGGGTTAGATGGAATTTTTGGTGAGTTTTAAACGAGTTTGATGAATAATGATATTTGCATATATTGCAGGGAATATGGTGTGGAATGATTGGTGGAACCATAATACAGACGTGCATTTTAACATTTTTAGTTTACAGAACCAACTGGAACAAAGAGGTCAGCTTTTTCTGTCTTCATGATTCGTTTTTATTTTTTATTTTTCTGAATTAAACATGCGAAGGATGGAAGAGTTTGAACCTGTAATCTTGTGATTACTAGATAATACACGATAATTTTAGAGTTGTGTTCTTGTTGATTCATGTTTCGTTGTTTTAGAACTGTAACAAAAAAAATGGAATGATGAAAATCATGCAGGCTTCTGCTGCTGAGGATAGAATAAAGAAATGGGGAGGACACTCTGTTTCCTGATACATTAACATGGACATGCTTTTTCAATGGAGATAGATCATATCTAGATTAGTTCGTAAGCTATTTGAATTTCTTTTCTTTTTACACCATGTGGAAAATTTTGTTGAAATGTTTGAGAAAATAATGGATTTTCGATAAGAGTAAAACTCCTCTACACATGGATGTGTAGAGGAGCCCTACATTTGGTTTAGATGACATCATTGGATGCCACAATTTTTTTTACACTTTTCAATATTTTCTTTTACAACATAATTTTGTGTGGTATCCAATGATGCCACCTAAGCCAAATGTAGAGCTCCTCTACACAGATGTGTAGAGAAGTTTTACTCTTGTAAATATATATCTTGCCGTGAAAATGTGGAAAGTGTAAAGACAAGTGGTATCAGAATACCCTAACTTACCAACGGCTTAAACGTCTTCTAATCTTTATGTTTATCATAAAAATTTAAAATCCGTTGGTGTTTTTCTGACCATAATTCCCAAATTATAGTTTGGGGGGCAACAATTACCACAGCAGTTAACAAGAGTTCTGGCAAATTACCTGAGCTTCAAAGTTGATATCGAGCAGAATGTTAGACGATTTAATGTCCCTATGAATAATTCGTGGATGGCCTGGTAAGAATCACCAAAATATTGAGATGGATAGTGAAAAGATATCTAGAAATGTCAAAGCAGAAATCAAATGCTAGGAGAAAAAAACGAAAGTTACTAAACTCTTACCAGATTTTCTTATACAAAGCACCAAAACAATAGGTGTACGATTTTTTTTTAAAAATAGGAAATATAATATAGTTCTTCATTGATATATGAAAGAGTGACAGACCTATCAAACAAGCTAAGAAAAGGAAAAAAATGGGGTGGAAGGTGAAGCCAATACGCAGGCCACTATAGCGCAACAATAAACAGTTATGAGCCACTATAGTGCATAATTTTCCAAAAGAAGTTAAATTCGTTGATCTGGCTATTCTGGCAGTAGATTTCCCTGGTTGGAAGACGCAAGTCGCCGGTGTGTTTCGACGTCACATTTTTCGTACTCGTACCCCACATTCTCACAATGGAGTAAGTCCGTTGACCATGTATGTATGATGAGAATGAAGAATAATGAAACGACATGTATAGGAAGCAGAAGGGCCATCAAGATTGACCACATAGAAGTCACTTGTTAACACAAATATGCCGTCAAAATTCACCAGACATTATGAATACCTCAACTAATTTGAAAGGGACACTACCTAAACTACGAAATCCTTTAAGTTTGCAGAAAGTAACCATTGGACCAACTCATGATAAATATACTTTACTGCCAAATAGGTGAAACTTACAATCTTCATGTAGGTAAGCAATTCCACGGGCTGCACCGGCAGCAATCCGAACACGTGTAGCCCAAGCCAAAACTGGCCTGTTTGCATCTGAAATTAAAATTTTCCATATGTATTATTGCTTAGATTGATGAGGGAATAAGGGTAATATTGTTAATATGAAATTCACAGTTTTATGCAGCAATCTATGTATAAAAACATAGAAAAGCACTACAATGAGCATGGAAACATTCGCCATTAAGAGTTAAAAAACAAGATGAGACTTCTTAAGAAACTTTTGTGAAGTGCATACAATTGAATGAAATAACAAAATGGAAACTTTAAAACAAACCTACTTTCTACGTTAACAAAATCATATTTAGATGTTGCATGCTTATAAAAAGTACATAATAAAGGATGAAAGAATTCTAAAGACATTTCATAAGGATTCATAAAGTACATCCTACCATGCAGATGGTAATGAAGGGTGTCGTTTGGAACATAATCATAGACAAGCAACCTTTGATGATCCGAGATACAGTAACCGACCAGGGAAACCAAGTGTCGATGGTGTACTCGGCTAATAATCTCAACTTCGGCTCTGAACTCTCGTTCTCCCTGTCCACCACCCACTTTAAGTTGTTTAACGGCTACGTCTCTTCCATCGGCAAGGGTGCCTTTGTACACACAGCCAAATCCACCCTCCCCCAAAAGGTTATTAGATGAAAACCCTCCTGTTACCTGGTGTAGCTCTTCATAAAGAAATGATCTTGAATTACCTACTCCACCTCCCTCTGATGAAGCATATTTGAATTCACTATCAGTACGACTTCCCGCCCTGGGAACCGAAGAATTGGGCCTTATGAAAAGTGAGTCTGGAGAACAAAAGAATATTTATCAGTAAACACTCCAAATGAAATCTCCATGTTTTCTAAATGGAAATAATAATAGTAATAATAATAAGCTGTCTCTTGCTTTAATTTTCAAGCTAATTGATATTGTGGTGTCATGTAGTCAGGTTAAAAACAACAGAACAGATTGAGTATTTATAATCCCAAATGTATTGCCAAACTCAATACACATTGTAACTAAATTTTCTGATAAGAGCATCTGAAATCATATGAAGCCTACTTTTGTGGGTGACCGTGATCCATGGACAGCTTTGAATTTTTAGATAGGGATGAAAGTACTCTTATCAAACAAAAGTTGTATCTTTCTCTAAAATAAAAAAAAAACAAAAAAAAACTAAAGTTACAACTTCCTGCCCTGTTTGCAATGAAGATTATTTCCTTTGATTTAAAAATGGCTGTAAATTTTATTTAGTACAAACAATATCCCATATCATAAATGCAACAAATGAGCTCCCCTTCACCAAATAACCAAACAAGCATCCCTCCAAAGCTCTCTCTCACCATATATTTCTTTGTTGTCACTAAACACCCTCAATATTATATCAGAAAAATATATATTCAATCAATATACAATAAAATACATTTATGATTTAGAGTTCAAATACAGTACCTGAGTTTTGTGAGGAAAAAGGAGAAGGCATGGTGTAAGGGATATTCTTCGTTTTTCTCTTCCGTTTCTGAACAAACCACATAGCCAAGATAACAAGACTCAGCACTAGAACACCAACCACGCTACCAACTGCGACAGTCGTTCCCGTGCCGAGACCCCCTTTATTTGTAGTGACGCGAGTGCCATTCATTGTTGGAATTGGAAGTTCTGGTACAACAGAAGTTGGAGGAGTACTAGGACTTGTACTACCAGATGAATTAGATGGAGAACCAGGAACAATAACTGGAGGAGGAGCAGATGATGAAGGGACTGAAGGAGGAGGTGACGGTACAGCGGATCTTGGTGGAGGGGCCTCAACTGATGATGGTGGAGATTGAGAATCAAGAGGAGGAGGAGAAACCTCGGGGGACGGGGGAGATTCTTTAGGTGACTCTCCTGTTGGTGAAGGTGGTGTTGGGACCTTATCTGGTGGAGGTGAAGAAGGTGAAATTGTAACAGGGGGAGGGGGAGAGGGAGAGGGAGGTCTAGGATTGGATGGAGGAGGTGGAGAATCGCGTGATGCTGGTGGCGGAGGCGGTGGAGATACATCTGGAGGGGAAGGTGAAGCTTCAGGAGGAGGAGGAGGAGGAGAGGCAACAGATCGATCAGGAGGAGGCGGTGACGAAGAGGAAGGCGGCGGGGATGCTGTTGAAGGTGGGGGTGGGGGAGAGGTTGATATTAAAGGTGGTGGTGGGGGAGAGGTTGATGTTAAAGGTGGTGGGGGAGAGGTTGACACTGAAGGTGGCGGCGGAGATGGCGGAGATAGCGGAGGCAAAGGCAGGGGAAGAGCCGGTGTTACGGGTGGTAATGACACCAATGGTGGAGGAGGAACATCAGCAGGTGGTGACTGAGGAGGTGGAGCTGAAGAAGGAGGCTCACCAGTCTGATTAGGCACAGAAGATGTAGGAGAAGAGGGAGATATTTCAGAATCCAAAGGAGGAGAAGGAGAAGGAGGTGAAAAAACTGATGGATTCTCAGGAGGAGAAACACTTGGAGAAGGTGAAGAAGCCATAATCCAATTCAAAGACCCTAAAAACAAGAACAAAATCCAGCACACTACACTTCCATTCCCAATTTCAAATCCATAAACACAAAATCCTCACAATGTAATCACAACCCACATACCAAAATCCAATCACAAGTTCATTCCAGTCAATGTATCATCAAAATCTCATCCAAATTCACAAAAATGTCAACATTAACACAGAATCAGTAAGCCCCAATAACAAAGAAAACCCAACAAAAACCCCAATCCCAAGACTTAGAAGTCAACACTCAAATCTACAAGATGAACAAAGTGCAGTGCAATTTCAGGAAAACTAGAAAAACCCCAATGCTGAAATCGACAAAATGCGGCAACCCCACATCAGAAAATGGGCTAAAACTGAAAAACAGAGCTCGTACCTATGGCGGAAGCGATGAAATTCCCCTCCGGCGACGAAGTATTGAAGGTCGAAAATGGAATCTGGGAAGAAATATGATTTTGATGATAATAGTGGAGGTGGTTTTACAGAACGTGGGGGCGACTTGCTGGAGCCAATCTTCAGCTGGCACATGCAAAGAGGCCAAAACCAACAAGTAAAAGCTTTGTAATAAAACCAATTAAAAAAAAGAAGCTCGGTTTTAAGTAGGATTATCATTTTTTTTAATCGAAACTTCGATACACTATACAAACTAACTGCTATACTTACGTCCGTTCGTACTAATTACTATAATTATGTCTGTCCCTAAGCTAGTCATAGTAAGATATTGAATGAATGAAAACTCAGAATATATACAAATACGATCATCCTTCTTTTAACATTACAGCTTACCATTCTTTTCAATCTTTCTTTTTCTTATTATATATTTTTATCTCTAATCCAGCAAAAATTATAATTTGATCCATACAAAAAATTGCTTGTAAGATGGTATCTATTTTTGCTTTAATTTTATGAAGCAAAAGTCTATTATTGTTCAACAGTTTTTCAATTTCTGTTTATACTATTATTTTGAAGAGGACAAAAATGTTTGGTAAGAATTATTTGCAAAAGGTTAGTATGTAAATTAGTCTGCCAAATAAGTTATTAGAGGGGAAAAACATTTTCTTTTTAAATTTATATCAGGTAAGAACTATTTATGTTAGTGGTAAAAAGAAGTGAAATGCATTATCTCCTAACTATTTATACACTATTTTTACATTTATGTGTCATTGAAATTGGTAATAAAATAATCATGATATGTTTTGAGCCTTAGTGTTATTAAGGAATAAAATAGGTAGCAATTACTTGATAGTAAGTTAGGATTTTATTATAAATAGGAAGGGTTGTGCAGTGTTTAGGATCCAATTATTAAATTAGTTATTGGGTGATTTATTGTAGGGCTCTAGATTATCTTAAGAATGGAGGTTCCAAATCATATCAAAACTTGACTTATCTTTATTTATATTATTTTATTTTTGATTTATATTATTTTATTTTTGATATAATCTAATTCTGACCATACAAATTTTTAGATAAATAATTATTAGAATAGAATTTAGGGAATTTGCACTGTATAGCAAATTTTCTACTCTACATTAGGATTATAGCAATTTTTTAAAAATATTGTAAATATAGCAACTTTTTTTTAATAGACTGACACTATTGATGGAGTCTATAAATATGATTTTGCTATATTTACAAATATTTTCAAAAAATTACTATTTATGCAATTTTTTTGAATATACATCCAAATTCCCCCAGAATTTATAAAATTGTGTTTTTTTAAATTAAGTAGACTACCATAATTGTTCACTGTTTTCCAAATAAGGGATGGAATTAGTCAAAGAAATATAATAAGGCAACTAAATCTGTGCATATTTTTAAATATCAATAATTGCTGTTGACCAAAGTATATTTCATTTCAATATTAATTAAAATAAACTTTCAAATAATGTTTTGACAAACTAGTTGGAATCACTTGGGATTCAATTCTTTGATCCAACTTTACAATTTTCACATTCTGAGAGTAATTTTGTAGATCAGAAAAAAGTGTATTATTTATTGGTTGTAATTAAAATTAAAATGGACAAAAAATGTAAAAGAAAAAACAAACAAACAGAAAGGGCTAACCTATAGGTGTGAACATGTTGTAATGGAATGTTGACCAACAGCAAAGACTTTTTTAAATATATAAATTTCAAATTGGCATTTATGGTAACGACTAGTTTTAAGAAACACTTGAAAAAAAAAAAGGGAGTTCACACGACATTTATTTATCAATCAACAACTGGCTACATAAAAAGAGAATGATGTGCCACAAACAATAATTTCAAGATCATTATATTTGAATCAAATTAATTTTCTTATATATTTGAATCAAATTATTTTTCTTATATATAGGGATTTTTCATGTAGGATAAAAGAAAATCATAACTTATTTTTTATGAAATTTTTTTTAAAAGAAATTCCTACCTAATAAAAAATTTGGTCAGACCTAATAAAAAGACGAGAAGATTATATAATTCCTGTCACAAACTCCATAATAGAAATATAACATCTTTTATTTTATTTTCAACAAGCATGAAGTTATTCAAATAGCTATTTTTTATTGTGTTATATATATATATATATGAGAATTTGCGTTGTATAGCAAATTTACTACTCTGTATTAGAATTATAAAACTTTTTAAAAATATTGCAAATATAGCAATTTTTTTTTTATAAACTCTATCAAATATTATTGATGGAGTCTATTATCAGACACGATTGATGGAGTCTATCAATCTCATTTTACTATATTTGTAAATATTTTCAAAAAGTTGTTATTTACTCAATTTTTTTGCCTTATTATAATATACATGCAAATTCCATTATATATATATATATATATATATATATGATTTTTCGAACTTTCTTATTGTACTATTTAGGTAAATACTTTTAAATTTTTTGACTTTAGTTATGATATTTCAAAAGAAACAAAGACTTCCCTGATTTCATTTTACTAAATGAGTTTATGTTACACGCACCACCGATGATAGAAGTTTGGAGTTTTTTTTTAATGCAAAACTCCAATCGACTATACTTTAATACAACGATAATTGACGTATATCTTTGTTAGTGGCATAGGTTCTAATCCCACCCAGAAGAAGTTCAAAACTTGTTCTTAACAGGACATGGAAGAATCTCAACACTAACAGAAATACAGAGTCGAGTCCTCTATCAAATCATTCAACAAGAACATGAATAAGGCAAACAAAAAGTAAGAACATAAGCTTTTCTTCTGTTATTTTCTTGTTTCCCCTCTTCTTATTATTATTATATTTTTTTTTTGAATAACCCGGTATCGCCCATCGGTGCCCCGTCCTTCTAATCCTCGAGGAGACTCGTCTACTCCGAGCTTAGTTTTCTGTAACTTCAATGAATCAAGTAATTGAATCCTTTTAATTTCCATCACTATAAAAGAAGACATTCTTTCATTTTTATTGAACATAAAACCAAGCACAGACACACCAGCTTTGAAACAAACAAACAAGTATGGCAAATAAATTTACTTAAAAGAAACAAACTGCCCTTACTTCCTCTGGCTGTCATCTTCAATGAATCTTAAAAGTAGAGCAATCCCAATCCAGCACCAGCAATATATAAAGTGATTGATACAAGTATGAAGTATGTAGCTTATTCCATTTTCAGTGTATTCAAATGGGTTCGATTCGATAGAATATGTTTCACGTTGCAGCTAACGGATCCGAGATCATAGTTCAGCTGTAGCGATTAATGGCTAGACCACCAATGTTTCCACCCACCACCAAAGCCTTCACCCCCTTCTCCTCCTCTACTATGAACCCACCATAACAGATTAGAGAGAGAGTTCCCATCGTCGAACTTCTTCAAATTTCTGATCTTCTCCACTGCCCCGTCTTTATCGTAAATACCCTGCAAGGCGTAAGCAAATCCCTTCCATCCTTCCCCGACTCCTTCCCTTTCCAAAGAAGGCAATGTCCAATCCACAAGCTCCTTGGCAAAGGCAGCATCAGAGAACAAAACCTCAGTGATTGGCAATAAAGGCAGCACCTGAATCCCAAGCCTACATTCTTTCCAATCAGGAGGAGCAAACCACAAGCCACTGTCCCTTTTGTTAGACCATAACACACCAACCACCTTGTTTTCTCTTGCAAAATCAGCCTCATAAAAGTTCTCCCCTTCCCTTATTTGCCACCATATTTGAGCTGCCTTGATCTCCAAAGCTGTTAATGTTGATCCAATGGAAGCAAGATGAGTATCTCCATAAGCTAACCCCAACAAAGCTGCTGAGTAATAAGCATTCACAGCCTCACTACTGCTCTCCTGATTCCGACCGTCGGCGAATTCGGTCAACCCCGAAGCCCAAGAGTGCAGTTTATACAAATCAAAACATCTCAAACGCGGGAACTTTGAGTTAGATCGCCTACTCAAGTTCATGAACTCAGCCATTAAACAGTAAGCTTGAGGCCTAAACTTTCTACCCCAAGCTGGATCAATCTTCACAAGAACAGCAATGGCATAAAGAAAGTAACCAATATGATAATGATGATCATTATAAACACCAAATCCAAAATCAGCACCAGAATCAGAAGCCCCTTGTTTGGTTACAAGGCCACCCCATTTCCCATCATAAAGAAACCCATTACCATTAAAACTCCCACGCAGCCATGGCTCGATAGCTCCCTTCAAAAACATCCTCAACTCCGGAATCACCTGCAAAAAATTCACTTCCTCGGCAATCAACACGAGCCTAGCAGCTCGAGCAATCGATTTCCCATAAAAATAAGACGAAGTTGTCGTAATTGGCTTAGATTTCAATCTCTCAACATCTTTCACGAGAGAATCGATAATTTCGCTATGAAATTCCTCTCCAACCCCATTGATAGAATGCCATGTTACAGAAACAGGGTCCGGTCTCAAACTCCACGAGCCACCAACGACGCCGACAAGGTCGCCGTCGATACTCCTGTACTTAAACTCATCAAGAACAACAGCAGAATCATCGCCAGATAGTAAACGAAGATGCAAAGGATGTGCAAGCATCAACAAATTCCCACATCCATTTTTCTCCCATTTATACTCCAAACTAAAAGGGTTTCTGAAATTAACCTCGCCAGAAACAGGGTAGCAAGAACAGAACCGATCCAGGACCGTTTCGCACAGCGGATTCGGCAGAACCGCGATTCGGACAATGCCGGAGAATCCACCGGAAGTGATCTCGGAGAGACTGTGCGTCAAATTGATCGGCGAGGAGGAGTAAATCAGCCATGTTTGATTGTTGTTGAGAGTGACAGTGAATTTAGTCGACGAACTATTGGATGAAAACGAGAGGATCGCGTGAATCGTAGAGATTGAAATTAGGGCATTATTGAAAACCTCAAATGTCACAAATGGGCTTCCACGAACGAGAAAGAATCGGAGATTACCGGAAGGGAAATCGAGAGTGAGACTGAGATCACTAAACGAAGAGATTATATGAGGTTTCTGCGAAATCGCGGCGGCGTTTTCAGAAACGGTCCAATCGGCGATGAAAACCTGATATCCAAAAGCGGAATTCGAAAACATCGAAGGGTACGAAATCGAAACCGTCGAGAGTGAGGATTTGATCAGATATGGATGAATGTATTCCGGTTGATCGCCATTTTTGACGGTGAAGTTCTGGAAGAAGGAATTCGTCGGCAGTGGAGATGAAAGAAGATGAGGAGCGAAGAAATTTGAAGGATCGGGAAGAACGGTGGATTCTGTTGAAGGAAACGGCACGGCGGCGGACGGCGGCGATTGCGACGGCGACGACATTTCCGGCGGTGACAGAGGAAGAGGAAGAGATTGTGAAGGAAATTTATGGCGTTTGTTGAAGCTCTTATTGATTAAGGTATTGAGTTTTTTAAATTTCATTCTTAGATTCTTCAACATTTATGGGGTTTGGGATTTGGATTTTGGGATTTGGAAAGTCAAAGATGAATTATTTTCCTTTAATTGAATAATTAATGAAATCTTAATCAACTTTATATGAGATGATTAAAGAGGGTAAGAAATAGTTGACATTATTGAAACTAAAAGAAATGGGTTTATATAGGGGCAATTTTGGGAGAATTTTATTTGGGAATTTTGGATTAGAAGTGAAGTTGGAAGATTGCTAAGGAGATGGAGGATTGCAAGTAATGCAAGAGGGTTCATGGGTTTATCCTTGGTGTATTAGAATCGACTAAGAAACCTAAATGTGAATTCGAGTTTTAGGATTTTGTTACTTTATCTTTAAGAGAGAATCGGTAAAATAGGTTGATTGTATATTCTTCTAATAATAACAACAAAAAAAATTGAAATTGTTCACTTTGATCATACTATGTATCTAAAGCACATACACTTTTCCGATATCCAAAATTAAGAAACAAAAATTTTAAAGAAATTTTTACAATTAAACCATTTCAAGCCTAATAAAACTTAAGATTTCAAAGTCATTAGGTGTACGACGATACTGGTTGAACTATTACTCTGTTGACAAGTCAATTATATGCTATATAATTAAGAGAGTATTTTTAGTTAAATAAAAAAAAATATATAAAAAGTCTAATTTAGATGGATGGATTATGAATGTATGAAGTAAAAGTTATATTGGAATGAGTGTTTATGAAATATGTAAAGTTTTATAAAGGGGGTTTTAGGAGATTTTTATGGAACATTTTGTAAGTTTATTTTTGGAGCTTTTTCAACACATTTAGATTGAGTCAACCCTTCCAAGCCCTTTTTATCCAAACACCTCCTAAGTCCTACATATCCTATCACCTTAACTAAATTAATCTTTATATTTATTTATTGGGTTAATAAATAATTCATAATTTCTTAGTATGAAATTGAGTTCGAACTATTATTTGGCTATAAAATCGTTTAAGAGTATTGAAAAGTTTTTGTTTTTATTTTTAATTTTAAACTTATAATGTATTTTTTAAGAAATAAGTAACAAAAATATCAAATTATAATATTGAGTTGAATTGAATTACTACCAATTAATCGACCTATTTAATATATCGGCGGTTATATTTTGATTTTTGATTATTTCTCAACCAATCTTATCTTGATTTCTTGTATTCGGACTACATTATTAAAAAAAAAAAAATTGTTCTTTTTAATATACAAAAAGCAAGTTCAACTTTTTAATGCCCTGTACCTAAGAAGAAATATATAAGACAATAAAAATAATGTAGTCAGTGGAAGACTTTCAAGCCTCCAATCTTGAATTTACAAGTGTTTTTTTTTTTTTTTTTTTTTTTTTTTTTTTTTTGAAACAAAAATTGATTCACAAACCAAATGAGTTAAAACAACCCTTCCAAAAAGAGTTATG
>JBBMEF010001408.1:0-28667 GCA_037832685.1 Sicyos baderoa | reverse complement strand
TTTTTCGTTCTATTTTTAAATGTAAATAGATGTGTTAAAGATTGATATTGTTGGAGTTGTCTCGCGTTCGGTTTTAAGGAGTATTTCTTAGTAAAGACTTAGGTTGAGACCCTAGTTCGGGTCGGGTCTTTACAATTAAATAGGTAGAAATTAGTCATAAATGATATGATTTTTTTTATAACTCACTTAACTTTCATAACATATTGATAGTTAACTTCCACCTACTTAATTTATCAATCAATATGAATAAAATGATTATTTTATAGATTTTTGTTGAATAAGATGAAACTTTAATTTTAAAAATTATATAGACTAATTTATAATTTCTCTAAATTAGATAAATTAAACTTTAATTTTTAAAATTAAATGACTAAACTCTAATTTTTTTAAATGACTAAATTTATATTTTATGCATATTTTATTGATTAGAAAAATCAATTATACAAATCAATACTTAAAAAAAAATGCAGTTACACTCTCATCTTTTATAATCCCATAATTAAAATATAGATTCGAATCAGATGCTTTAAAATGAAAAATGAAAAATAAATAAATAAATAATCTTTTCTTATATATAATTCGTAAATAAAATTAAATCTCCATCACTGTTTGTATGGAATCTGCCAAATCTTTTCTCTTTTTTTCCAAACAGTATGGAATATGCCACTCGTTTTTCAATAAATAAATAATAATAATTGGCATCAATTTCATCATGCGAGCTAAAAACGCGCCTTAAATAAAATGTTTTAAATCTTTAATATACGAAATTTCGTTTCCGCTTTTTTTCTTTTTTTTTTTTTTGAAAATGTTTCGTTTCGATTTTGAATTGAGCTATAAATTATGTAACAAAAAATGACCAAAACGCTAGTCTAATCAAATATCATTTTTGTCCAAATGATGCATTTTTTTTTAAACATGTCCAAATGATGCATAGTTTAAAGGACATTTATGATAATTTCAAAAAAAAAAAAAAATGAATGGTTTAAAATAAGTGATAAAAAAATGAGGAGTTATTTTTACTAATAAAATTGAGAAGTTATTTAGAGTAGATATAATAAGTCATTTAGAATTAGATTTTGTAGGAATAGTTAGTAAATACTCATTTTAAATTCTCCATAAATTCAACAAACAAACTCCTTGATGTAAACATCTCCTCTCTTCTAAATTCAAAATAAACTTATCGCTCATACGTACATATGTATAATAAAAAAATGCATAAAACTCTACTTAAACTTTAAGAGGCGTTTGTATACCATATTTAAGGAAGATTTAACTTGATTAGTTATATTGAAGAGTTATTTTGAGTAGTTCAAAATTAAGAGTTATATTAAAAAACTTGTTTGAATGTGATTTTTGTGTATATGAGTTAGAGTCAAAAACCTTATTTTGATGTAGAAAATGAGTAGTTATTTTGAGTAGTTTATAAAAGAATGATTAAAAATAATTAAGTAGCTTAAAACAAATTAGTTTGTTTGATTTGGAATGAATAGTTAGAAATTATTGAATAATTAGAAATGATGAGTTAAAAATGATGAGTTATTTTTAAAAATAAAAAAGGAGAAGAATTAGTAAAAATTCGTTTGAATGTATAATTTTTCGAGGAAGAATAAGTAAATATTTTCCCTAAATCTTCCCTACATGGATGTTTGCCATAATAATGAATTCTGTTAGATTTCAAAAATATGGCAAACATCTAAATCCTCCTTGGATATCTTGATATCTTATTAATGAATGCTATTAGATTAGATAACAATATTATGAAGAAATATAGTGTTGGTTTGTTAGGTCCTTTCTTATTTAATTCTGTTATTTATGATTGTGGTTGAGCTGAACATATATATTCTTTCTCTCATAATAAAATGAAGTTAAAATTGAAGTTGAGTTTTCATTCTCTGATTGGTCTACCTGTTTTTCAACTCTTTTTAACCTTCAATAAATGCTCTCTACCAAAATAATTAATAACAATTGTTTGGATGTATTTTTTCTGGCAATTAAAATATTTTATTTTAAATAGTTAAAAATAAATAATTTAATGAGTGGTTAAACTATCGTCTATATTTAATATAAATAAATTATTAGAAATGATTGACTAGAAATGAAGAATTATTTTGAGTAGTTAGAAATGAAAAATTAGAAATGAATAATTAAGCATGAGAAGTTATTGTAGTTAGAAATGATAAGTTGCTTTTGAGTAGTTACACGAACTTGATTGAATGTTTTTTCTTTTTTTTTTTTTTTTCTTTTTTTTTTATGAAGTGGAATTTGGATGTAAATTTTTGAGTAATTAATAAATACTCTTTTTTTAATCCTCCTTAGATTTGACAAATAAACACTCCAATTGGTTTATGCTCAAATTAGTATGTAATTTCGTCTTACATTTAGACATATCATATAGTTTTGATATAAAACTTCAATAGATAACTAATAGTTTTTGTGTAATCCATGGTATAATAAGTTTGGTCATTTTTTTAATTCACGCTATTTGATGTAATAAATTCAGACTTTTAGATTTGGTAACTATTCGATTTTTTTTCTTTTTTTAAGATATAAACCTACAACAAATATTTTATTATTATTTTTATATATATATAAAGATATCTACATTTTCTATATTTTTAGAAAAAACGAATAAATTCAAAAATATTTTGTTTTTAAAATTTGGTTAATATTCAACTACTTTTTTAAGAAAAAATTAATACATTTCAAAAAAAGATGAATTAATGATAAAAATTTAAGTAAAAATGAACTTAAATTCAATTTTTGTAGTGCACGATAAATTTCTGACCTCATGTTTATTTTAGATTAATTGGATTTAGACTTTGAAGAAGATATATTTCTCAAATTGAAAATTATAGTTTATTTGTCGTTTTTAAGTTCAACAACCACTAAACACGTGGAAATTGAAAGAAAAATTAATGTTTATTTTAAATTAATTGAATTTAGACATAACTTATTCCATGTTTTTTGTGCCTATTTAAAGACAGGCGTGGAAGTAATTTTTTAAAAAGTAAATAATAAAACTAAAATTGTGACCATAAACCTGGCTGAGGGGAGATTTTGGATTTGCCCATATAGACTTTTGTGCATATAACTTTTGTTCATTCTTAAAGTTTCTCAAATTATCAAAAGTGTCGGTGGTTTGTTGGTTTTGTTGATTTAGGTCCAATTCAACTTTATAATTACAGTTTCGATCTTGAAAATTAGTAAATAATTCTTATTTAATTGAGAATAATAATATTTTTTTTAAGTAGAATTTGTGATCTTCTCACTTAAATTATTATGATTTTTCTTATTTCAAAAGAAAATTTAAAGTAAATTGTAAATTGACTAAGACACTTATATATCGAAAAAATAAAAAGAGTTAGGTTAAGAAAATAACTACCGTGAGAAACCAAAAATCAAATATTTTTGTATTTAAATATGGGGTACCATATTATTGAGCTTTTTTTTTTTTTTTTTTTTTTTTTTTTTTTTTTTTTTTTTTTTTTTAATTCATATGTTTTTGTTATGATGCTTTTTTAAGTTGCTAAAAAAACTATCGCAACTCGAGTCTCGAACTAAGACCTTAAGAAAAAAATACATTCAAAAACCAAATATTTAACCAATTGCACCATCTTTTGGAGACCTTATTTAATCACTTATTTAGTCTTGTTTATACCTACTGTACTTAATATTTTAAGTTATAAAATTTTGTTGTATTTATCAAATTCAAGCCTCCATATACTAATTAGAAACTTTTAAAAAAATAAAAAATAAAATATTTAACTTGATTGAAGTCTATATATTCTAAATTTCATGAATTGCCTACTAAAATCACTTAAGTGAAGATTATCAATTTCATTTTATTGAAATATATTTAATTGTGTAACAATCAATCTAATCAGTTTTTTGAAAACAAATTTGACATTTGTACAAAAAAAGGAAAAAAAAAAATCTACTCATGAAAAATCTTGTAAATTTTTATCTCTAAACCTTACATTTTGTAAGTATAAATTGGGGAAGGGGACCACAAGCCTTACAAAAGAAGAAACTATTATTCTCGAATAAATGAGAATGAAATATAGATTTTTGAAATCAAACTCGTGATCATGGTGTTAAACTAAATTATCACCGAGCAAAGAAACCATCACCTTAATTTCCTACCTGACATTTTTTTTTTTACTTTATCTCTATTATAATTTATATATTTGATACTTGTTCTACAATATTTTTCGTATGGGTATAAAACTAAAGCTCGCGAAAAATTTTAAATAAAAAATAAAAAAACAACAACAAATAAAATGATAATATATGCTATTTATCGCATGTGATTGAAATTGATAAATCGAAGAAAAACATATAATATAATAAGTAGAAAATGACAAGTTACTACTACCGATATGTCTTAATTATGATCATGAATAATGAAATTAATTAAAATGGACTATTTAGAGAGACTTTATGTCAAATTTGACAACAAAAAAAGGTTGTTTATTTATTGTCTTTGATCAATCAATTCCTTGAATTCATGTGTTCAAGTAACTATTTAGGAACAATGAAAATAGTTTTTTGTTTTTTTTTTTAATTGCAAAGGATTACTTTCGATTTACTGAATGAAATTTAATAAATGAAATCTTTGAACAATAAATATTTCAAATGACTATTTAAAAACGAGAGAAAAAAAAAATGAAATGAGGACTTTTTTTTCTTTTACGATAAATAATAAGGATGGAGGTTCCAACTCATTTAATTATAAATCAAGTGAATTATTGCTCTTTGGAACAATTTTATAATTTAAACACTTTCTTTAATATTTATATGGATTCTTTACATGATTAGCAAAAATATTCGTAAAATTAAAAATCAATCAAATCAATATTTATAAGGATGGATTCTTTACATACCCCTGTCATTATTATTACTAACCAATATTATGGGAAAAAAAATTAGAAAAATATATATAAAAAGTCTTATTCTCTCCTCCATTTAAAAAAGAAAAATAATTGCATGCTGCCCCGGGCATCATGCAACCACTTAATTGGCTAAATTTTGGCTGTTTATTATGTTTGTAATTTTGAGAAATAACTATTTAAGAAAATAACAAAAATAATAGAAAGTTAAGATTTAGCTATAATAGGGGATGGGCAACATGCAATTATTTCTCTTTAAAAAATGAGTTAATTTTTAAATAATATTTTTGAAACTATTACAGGAAATTCAACATCATTCATCGTGTTGTAGGCCATGACAAATAGGATAGTGAAGACAAAAACTAAGTTTAATTAAACAGATTTGAAGGTTTGAGGTGGGGGAGACTCGAAATCCAAGACTTATAAGTCATTAGGTGATCATTGATGTCAGTTGAGCTATTACTCTGTTGACATATTATATCTTTTTTACTTACTATAACTTGAATAGTGTAATTCATATTTTATAAGAATCGTATTTAAATATTATAAGACGTGAAAATTATAGGTGAATTATTCTATTTGGTGTGTTTTAAACCTATCGTGTACGATGTAATACGTTTGAAATACATTAGACAGACGAATGAAATGTATTTCATGACTAAAAATACATATGATATTATATCTAAGACTAATACCTTCAAATTTTTAGCATACAAGTATATTGTACTATGTTTTTTTTTTTCAGAAAGTATATTGTACCAGTTTTAGGATGCAAATATGGTGTTACAATCATATTATTTTATATTATCTATTCGACTAAAATAAAAGTATTGTATTATGTAATAAAATTAATCGGCTTTTGGCTCGAACTTCATCATCACAGTCTGGACCCCGTTGTCTTTCCTACAACCTTTATCTTCCTTACACGAGATCCTCTTGAAATTATCATTATCCAATATTATAATAATAATAATAATAATATAGATTCTAATATATCTGTAAGTAAAATAATTTATATAAATAACTGTTATGAAAATTATTTGTTAGGTGTCATATAAATAAGGAAATTTGCCTTCTATAGCAAATTTTTAACAATTTTTCTACTCTACATTAGAATTATAGTAACTTTCTAAAAATATTATAAATATAACAACTTTTTTTTGATAGATTCTATCAAACATTATCGATGGAGTCTACCAGACGCTATTGATAGAGTCTATCGGATACTATTGATGGAATCTATAAATCTGATTTTGCTATATTTGTAAATATTTTCAAAAAGTTACTATTTATTCAAATTTTTTGTCTTATTATAATATACATACAAATTTCCCTATAAATAAGTAGTTTTAATATATTTGTTTGTTAAATTTAACATTTAAGATGCCACATACTAAATGTATACATTTATATAGGAAAAATTTCTCTAATTAGAATGTAGATAAGTAGAAAATTTTAAATGAGGATAGATTAATGAGTTTTTTTTTTTTTTTTTTTTTTTAGATTACATCAATTGGGGGTAGAGAGACTCGAACCCATGACTTCTTGATTATTAGACATACACTAATGTCGTTGAGCAACTGCTTATGTTGGCCATAGATTTAGGTTAATTTAATTTTTTTAATTTTACTTAACGAGAATAGAACTCTAATCACACACTATATTATGGAGTAATTAAAAAGTTACAAGTTTTAATCCAACTTCACATAGTATTAAGTTAAAAAAGAAAAATTATAGTGAGTAAGTTTACTAACTAATTCAATCTTATGTATACGAGAAACTCAATTTATATATTTTTAAAACGAGTTCTTATGTATAGGAGAAACTCAATTTATATATTTTTAAAACGAGTTGAGTTAGTCATTAAATTCTTTTAAGAAATCGAACTTATGACTATAATGTTGAACTCAATTTCTAAGAATAAAATTCTTGGACTAGTAATCCTTTAAGACGAATGACAGTAAAATAACATCAAACCAGATAAACAATCGCGTCGGACTTTAGAGGCCATTGCAACTCCATTTTTGTCCTTGTTTTGAAATCACCTTTTGGTTCAGTCCTCAACTCCACCATGAAATCCAAAACCACAAATCTTCTCCTCTCCATTGAAACCCTAATCATCATCTTCCTCGCAATCTCCACAGCCGAAGAACAGCCGTCACCGATCATATCCAGATTCCAGCAATACCTCCAAATCAACACCGTCCAGCCCAATCCCCAATACTACGAAGCCGCGGAGTTCATAATCTCCCAAGCCGAATCCCTCTCCCTCGAATCGCAAACGATCGAGTTCGTGGAAGGAAAGCCTCTGATCCTCCTCAAATGGCCCGGCTCGAGCCCTAATCTGGGCTCCATCCTGCTCAACTCGCACACGGACGTGGTTCCGGTGGAGCGCGAGAAATGGGCGCACCCGCCGCTCGGAGGGGTTGTGGATTCCGGTGGCGACATCTATGGGAGAGGGGCTCAGGACATGAAGTGCGTTGGGATGCAGTATCTTGAGGCTGTGCGGCGTTTGAAGGCGGCCGGGTTTCGGCCGGTAAGGTCTGTTTATATTTCGTTTGTTCCTGATGAGGAAATTGGTGGCCATACTGGCGCTGAGAGGTTTGCTGTGTCTGAGGAGTTCAAGAGGCTGAATGTCGCCATTGTGCTTGATGAAGGTCTTCTCTCACTCAACTCTTTTGCTATGGCTTTACTAATTAAGTCGACGGCCCGAACGAACAACCCGGACCCCCCACTCCCTTAGGGGGGTTGGGTTTGTTAGGTTGAGCTAATTTTTGGTTGTTCAATCTAATCCAATTCAACTCAAACTAACAATAATATGAGTGTAAGATTTATTAATAAGATAGTTGGTATGTACGTGATAACCTTTACTACCCGACCCGGATAGTATGTGTTCGGTTATAACTTTTTTGGGTGGGGTTGGATCAAATTTTAGCTTATTTCCACCCCATTTGAACTAAAAATAACCTAGCGTTAACTTTAAGTATAGAATTATGCATTTATTTATTTACATATTTACGGGATATGACTTGAGTCAGGGAGAATAAACATGAGATTACACAACACGAAAATATATAGTTTGGGTTGGATGGACAGACCCAAAAATTTGGATTGGTCCTAAAAATTCCTGAAATCGAACTCAACCCAACCCGGACTATGTAGCTCTCGACTCTCGGATGGGTGAGTTTTTTTTTTGTTCTTGTTCTTCGTATGGTTGGACTTAAGGAATTTCAAATCATTAGGGTTGGCATCACCGGGTGAGAATTATAGGGTGTTTTATGGGGAGAGGTGCCCCTGGTGGTTGGTGATCAAGGCAGTGGGGGCTCCTGGCCATGGAGCTAAGCTTTATGATAACACTGCCATGGAGAATCTGTTCAAAAGTATTGAGAGTGTGAGAAGGTTTAGAGCTTCACAGTTTGATTTGTTGAAGGCTGGTTCGAAGGCTGAAGGAGAGGTGATCTCTGTCAACATGGTGTTTTTAAAAGCTGGCACTCCATCTCCTACTGTGAGTTCATCATTGAAACTTGTTTCTTCTTGAGTGCTTGAAGTTGTAATTCTTCTGAACATTTAATCCAGACTGGTATGGTATAGTGTATATAGATGAAATGAAACTAGAAAAGGCTGTATTTTATCCTTTATCTTTTCACTCTGCATTTGAGTAGTAGTTCAATTCAATCACTTCATCTAGCAAATTAGCTAGAATGTATTTAGTATTGCTCTATTCTTTATTTGAGTTCCATTTAGAACTTCAAAAGCAAACAGTTGAAATAACAGAAAATTGGGTTGTTTTTTCAAAAAAACAGAAAATTGGGTTGTGATATCAATCAAGAATGTATGAGTTGTATTGTTGATGTTAGTGTTATTATGCTTATTTATGCTGATGAAACTTTGTAGCTAATATAACCTGATGGCCACTCTGTTATCTACCAGGGCTTTGTCATGAATCTGCAGCCTTCTGAAGCCGAGGCTGGTTTTGATGTTCGCCTCTCACCAACTACAAATCTCGAGTCTTTCGAGAGACGAATTGCAGAGGAATGGGCACCTGTTTCTCGCAATATGACATTTGAGGTAGCAATTTTGTAGTCTTTAGATTCTTACCTAAGACGTATGGGATAATACAGTCAAAATGTGGATTAAGACTCAAATAATGTGAAGAACAAATGTACTTGTGGATATCTAACTTCCAATGATTTTTGCATTGTAAATTAGTTTGTCTATGATTGAAGCGATTAAGTATGTTACAACTTACAACAACTGTAGAACATATGTCCGACAAGTTTTCAACTTTGGAGTGATAAATGTTGAATAGATGCCAGATACAACCAAGTTACTCAAATTAAAATGATTGTGCTCAAAAGTTCCTAACAAAGGCAGAAAAAAAAAATAGGGAACAATTGTTTATACTAACTATTATTCCAGAATTCAACCTCATTTACAATGTAAAATCTTCCACTCATATATTTCCTTGTGCTTGATTATTTTCAGTTCAAGCAAAAGGAGACTACTCTCAACAAGTTTGGCAAACCAGCTATCACTGCTATTGACAGTTCAAACCCATGGTGGATTCTTCTTGAAGAAGCTGTAAGAAATGCCAATGGTAAACTTGGAAACCCAGAAATCTTTCCCGCCTCAACCGATGCCCGGTACTTC
Source organism: Sicyos baderoa (assembly GCA_037832685.1). NCBI lineage: Eukaryota > Viridiplantae > Streptophyta > Magnoliopsida > Cucurbitales > Cucurbitaceae > Sicyos > Sicyos baderoa. Next base: position 19,128 of record JBBMEF010001408.1, on the reverse strand, counting down.
CGAAAGCAAGGCATCCCTGCAATCGGCTTCTCTCCAATGGCTAACACTCCTATTCTTCTTCATGACCATAATGAGGTGATAATCTTATCGTTTATATCTGTTGTTACTAATAAATTCTCAAATGTGGGCTAATCCAGTTGTATAGTATAGTGTCTTGTTGATGTGTTCTTCTGTTCAGGTAAAAACTTTTAGGTTAGAAACAGCACAAATTTTTTTTTGGATAAGAAATAATTTCATTAGAGGTATGAAATTATAGAACTACAAAATAAGGACAATCCATCTATAATAAGGATCTCCAATTAATAACTAAACAGCACAATTTTTGGCCCTTGTGTTTTTCTTTTGCTCAACCTTCAACCTTTGGCAAACATTCAAAATCTTGACTGATCATACTCATTTTAAACATTTGCCTAGTGGTTAATTGATAATGTGCGAATAGGTGACCATTGTGGATTGAATTTTGAAGATCCTTGTTGACCACCATGCTAACCTATGATAGTTCTATATAATTGTTTTTCAGGCTGAAACTTCATTGTTATCTAAACCATTAATTTGCTTCCCTGTTTCAGTTTCTGAACCAAGCTGAGTATTTGAAAGGCATTGAGGTATACGAGTCAATAATCAAGGCTTATGCTTCTTACGACGGTCCCGAACCGAGCAAAAGCTTCAAAGATGAGTTATAAGAAGCAACAAACACATCTATCCAACATTTGCTGTCTGTAGATGTAAATTGTGGAGTGGAAGAAAATGGATCTGATTCTGTTCCATAATTAAGGTCAATCCTTACAACTTTGGTTATAATCTTTTGGACCTTCACATAATTGAACTTGTGGTTATGGTTCGTTTATTTGCAAGTATCATCAGGAATCAGTACCCGGCATGGAATAAAGTACAAACATAATTTGCTTGAGAATAAATTCTCGAGTTACTTAGGTCCTATTTGATTTTTTGTTTTTGATTTTTGAAATTTAAGCTTATTTTACTTCAAACAAAACAAGTTTTGGAAAATTTCTATATTTTGATTTTATTTCCAAAAATATAAATTACATGTTGGTATCCAAGTAAGAAAAAACATATGTTAATGTAATTGTTGTAGGCTTAAATTTTTAAAATTAAAAACTAAAATCAAAATGATTATTAAATAAATTGATGGTTTTATATTTTACTTCACTTGTGTACACTCAATGACCAAAAAGTCTTGTACTTGAATCCCCACTAATTATGGTAACCTCAAAAAAAAAAGAAAATAAGTATTAATAATCATAGAAACTAAATTCTAAAACTATATAAGTGTAAAGACTAAATTATAATTTTCTCTAAATTTTACTTAATTTGCAATGACATGGACAATCTAACCCTAAATTTTAGTTTTTAAAACTACATATATAATTAGTTAAATTTATAAAATAATTACAAATATAATCGCTTTTAAAAAAGATTTAGCAACCTTGGTTATATGTATTAATAATACATAATAATATAATAAATATTTATAATATAATATTGAAACATATTGTTAATCAATTTTTTTAAAATTTGACTACATTTATAATTATTTTGTAAAAATAGCTTATTCATCGCAATTTTCCATTAAATTTTAATTTTCTCCAAACATATGGAATAAATTTATAATTTACCCTAAAAAAAATAGTTTTTATTAGCCACAACTAGCTTGTTTCATTTTCTAATTTAATAGAAACTTATGTTAATTAATACTAAATAGATACACATAAACGATATAAGGTTAGTACAATTTAAAATTTAACCATCATGAGGTGATTCAATTGGTCAAATAGGGCCTTAGGATGCATAAGCTAAATGAAAGTTGGCTCGAAAAGTCATGTATATCAAAAAAAAAAAAAAAAAATGAACAGATTTCACTTTATTGTTATAATCGTAGACTAGATTAGAAACATTTTTTTATCGATAACAAAAAACAACAATGGGGATCCAAAATTGTACAAGGACTAGTAAAAATGAAAGATCATCAATAAATAAATGGATCAGGGTTGCAATTAGCTATGTTTTCTCCACTTGATCTTTGTTACTTTTTCATAATATATTCTGCCAATAAGGCCTCACAAGATCATCAATCTTTTTGGAAAATAGACTGAAAGTTTTGTCACCAGTAATCACCACAGGAGCACACACCATCTTGAAAATGATGGTAGCGAATCGGATCTCGAATTACAATGACTCGATTCTCCAACTGCGCGACGAGTTTCGCAAATATGTGACAGTCTCCACAGATTCTCAGGTTCTTCCTTATACGTATGGTTTTCGCATTTGGCAAGCTAATCAAACCGAACACAATCGCCAGCTTCTCGCTGTGGTATTTAAGTGAATCCTCCATCTGTTCTTCCTCAAGATCTTGCAGCACAAAATTTGTATCTGGAACATAACCAACTCTCACTAATCTTTGAATCAACTGGCTTAGCTCCTTCTTAATCTCTTCTATTCTTGGATGTGAGTTGTCTCCCAATATAAAACAATGAACTTTTTTGCTCACTTCAATCCAGCTACATCCTGGTTCTTTCTTCACTCCCCTGCCTCTCATACCCCTCCTAACCTCTGCAACATCTTCCCATTTCCCGGAATTCGCGTAAATGTTCGACAACAATATGTACGTCCCCGCGTCGGCGGGATCCAGTTTCAGAATTTCTTTAGCAGCATATATGGCTAGATCCACATTCTTGTGTACCCTGCAAGCACCAAGCAAGATTCGCCATGTCACGGCATCCGGTTCATGGTTCATTTCATGGATCAACTTCACTGCTTCGTCAAGCCTCCCAGCTCGTCCTAGTAGATCAATTATACAACCGTAATGCTCTCTTCCGGGATCGATCCCGAAAAGCTCCTTCATAGACTTGAAGTAGTACCATCCATCTGTTACAAGCCCTGCATGACTACAAGCAAAAAGAACCCCAAGAACAGTGATGTGATTTGGTTTTGGACCTCTAACTTTCATGGATTCAAACAATTTGAGAGCTTCTTTAGAGAACCCATTTTGAGCTAATCCTGCAATCATGGTGCTCCAAGAGATGACATCCTTTTCAAACATGTTAGTGAAAACAAGATTTGCATCTTCTAGACTGCCACATTTGCAGTACATGTCAAGAAGTGCATTGTTCAGAATCAGATCATGATCAAATTTCAATACATGGACATGAACTTGTCGGCCTAATTCTAAGAGCGCCAACCCGGTACAGGCTCGCAAAACACTGGTTAGTGTAGACTGATCAGCAGCAAAACCAGCTCTCTTCATTCTCTTATAAAGAAGCAAAGCTTCATCCCCATCGCTGTTTTGAGCAAACCCGCCAATGGCGGAGTTCCAAACAACCAAATCCCGAGTAACCATCTCATTAAAAACATTCAACCCATCTTGTTGTTCACACAATTTAGAGTAAGTATCAATCAGAGCACTCCTTACAAACACATCAGATTCCAAACCCACCTTCATTATACTACCATGAAGCTGCCTAAGGTTCGACAAACCATCGCAAGCTCTCAAAACCGAAGAATAAGTGAACATATTAGGCTGAATTCCTTCTCTAAGCATCAATATAAGAAACTCCAACGCCTTATAATCAAGATTAGAATTGGAATAAGCAGATATCAAAGTCGTCCACGACACAACGTTTCGTTCCGGCATTTTGTCGAACAGTTTCTGGGCATCATCCAACAAGCCGAATTTCACATACATATTGAGCAGAGTATTGATCAAGAAAGTTTTAGGATCGTACCCATTTGAGAAAACGTGTTGGTGAACAAGCCGGCCTTCCTGAACCGCCCCGCGAGCAATGCAGCATTTGATGAGCTCGGAGTAAGTAATCGCATCGGCCCAAAGTCGGTTTCGGTGCATCGCTTCCATCGCTCTCATGGCCCTTGGAAGTTCCCGCTGATAGCATAATCGAGTGAAGTCTTCAACTAAGGAGGACGACGAAGCAATACAAGACGAAAAGTGCGAAACAGAGCAGAACCGAAACCGCCATGGGAGAGCGAGCTTCGACATCGAAGTTGCTCTCATGGCTATTCAAGAATCAATAAACCCACAACATGGTATATTCGGATCATCCATTAAAGAGAAATCCCAAGCTCATGGGGGTCAATCTCTTCTTCGCCCTTTAATGGGCACCGAGCTTATGCAAAGGTTGAATGAAGGAATGTGGGTGGGTGGATTTTCACTCCATTTCTACTGGAATGTCAAGGGAAAAACCAAATAGCTCTGTTCTCCGTTCTCTGTTCATGGAGGAAGTGAAGAAATAAAATAGCTCTGTTCTTTATTCTTCATCCTCCTGCTTCAATTTTATTTGTGTATATTTGGAAGAAAGTTTAGTTATATGGTTTGGAAAAATAAAGTTAGAAATTTATTCCCCTATAATTTAAAAAAGAACAAACAACCGATTGTGTTAGTGACACAATAATTTCGACAACCGAATGAATTAATAATAAAATAATTTTGTTGTATGGTTGTAAATCAATTTAACACCAACATTAAGAGTTCAATCAATAAAATAGTTATTTATAATCTCTCTCCTCCAATTTGTACTAAAAAATGAATCAATCAAACAAAATTTAATTTTTATGACTCGATAAAACCTACAACATAATTTATATATTTGTAATGGCTTACAACAAAATTATTTTATAGATAAATGATGAGTTTTTTTTTTTTTTTTTTTTTTTTTTAATGAGTGATTCAGCTCACATATTACCCATGCAACTATTTATTAGGAAACTTTTCAAAATTTTATTTTTGTTCGAAAGCACTAAAAAGATAAAATTTTGGCCATAGAGACCAAAATTTTAATTTATTTACTGCGAAATACGTAGGTAGAATATTAATGTCCTTATTATCATTTATTTAATCTATAAATATATTCTAAAAATAAAACATTATTTTATCAATTTTTACATATTAGTTGTCACATAGTCCATAAAATTATAGTTTTGGTTGATCATGTATAACTTTACATATTTAAATTTTCATTTAAAAAAAAAAATACCAATTTAGTTTTTTTTTTTATTCTTTGATTTCATTGAACAAGGTAAAAGTGTTTAATTTTAAAATATAGAAATCAAATTAAAATTGAGTTTCAAATTAAATTTTCTAAATAAAAAAATTGTTATATTTTATAATAATATGATAAACTATATGACGTATGCTTTTGAATTTTACGGCAAAAAAGAAATATTAGAACAAATTTAAAGAAAATTCAAAGCTAACGAGTAAAAAAAAATTAATCGAAAGGTTTTTTTTAGACAAAATATAATTGAAAGTTGAAACCTATTTATGAATTATGAAGTATTTTGTACCATTTAACCTTTGTTTTCTTTTTTTAAGAAGATTAAAAATATAGATGTATATAGCTTTTTTCATGGTGTATAGTTTTTATTTAATTAATCTACTTGCTCAATGAATAATTTAATAGGTTTGTGTATTCTAAACATTACTAAAAGGGTGATAAGTTTTATAAACTTCTTTTTCTTTGAGTTCAACAATTGCAAGTTTGGGTAATCCAACCAAGCTATGCTTAAAATGACTTTTTTAAGTTTAACAAAATTTGAGGATCTAAAAATTTGAACACAACATCAACTATGCTTTTGTTGGTGCTCAGATTAACTTATTGCATTTTGGTTTACTGAAACTTTTTTAGGGGTTTAATGAAACTCTGAATTAACCATTTTGAGACAAATATAAATGGAGAAATATTTAGGTCATGCCCGGCCATGACCTAAATATTAATGCCACATATGTGGCTCAATATGAGCCACAAACTATTTTTCCTTTCTTTCTCTTTTTATTTTTTAAGTTTAAAGTAAAGTAATGTATAGTTTATATTCATGGGCATTATTATTTAGATCATGTCCGGCATGACCTAAATATTTCTCATATAAATGGGCCTCCAATCAAACACAAAATTGAAAATTCGCATATTTATTGCATTTGGGGAGGGAAAAATTTATCTAAACCACCCCTAAATGATGGTTTTTGTAACAATTATTCATATGAACTTTCAATTTAATCAATCATAGAGTGCAAATTCTTAAGCAATCACTTTGGTTAAAAAAAAAAAAAAAAAAAAAAAAGAAAAAAAAGTTGTGGCTTTTGCTTTCTATCTAGACCATTTTCAAATACCCTCTAAATTCTACCAGAGCTTTCTTTACTCACAGTTCAACTTCCCTCAGTGCGCTAAGACTTAAGGTTGAATCTTACATTATCTGGTAACAAATATCATTTCGTTACCTACCTTGTGCTAAGAGTCCATAATCTCTCATGTAATCAATTGAAACATACTATACTATTCAAAGTTGTCACTACCTTTGCAGCTTCCCAATTGAGTGTAGGTAGACCGCAACCGATACGACGCTGTACATGAAAAATGACGAAACGCGTTGAATGTACATTAACAAGAGAAAATGAGAGAGATTGAGAGAATGAAAGATGAAATCCAAACCAGGATTAACTTACGTTGATCCAAGGAAAAACGCGAGTGAAAGGTGAAATCCAAACAGAAAAACAGAAACAACTGCGGTGAGAAGCATTGCAACTGAAGTAGAATAAACCTGCGCCAAGTTGCAAGTTTAATAATTCTATCATGAGATCCCAAAGTCATAGATACAACTATCAGCGTATCTTTTTGATCCAGTATACCCGGAGCACCGGAAGACATCAAAGGAATGGAGACACAGGGAGATATCTACAAAAATTAATGTCACATGCGAGTCTCGAACCTGGACCTTGAGGAGAGCACACCTTCAAAGCCCAAGTCTTTGACCAGTTTGCGCGCACATCGACTAATGTCACAGGACATACCATTTGACCCTACAACACTTTGGATGCCAAGGAAACCCGTGATAAACTAATTTTTAGGTAGGTGACCACCATAGATTGAACTCATCACTTCTTAATTCTCTAAAGTTCTCTTGACCACTAGAATACTCTATGATGGTTGATTAATATAGACTTGTATTGGGAAATCATTTAATTGAAAAATAAAATTGCAAGAGATACCATCATATGCAGAAGTTAAGTAACTCGTAAGTTAAAGCCATAAATAAACATAAATTAATTTTAGCCATGGAATAGGCAATACCTTCACAATATTATCCGCAAACTTCAACACCATAGATACAGCAATGCCACTGGAAAAACAATTGCTGTCAGCATATATTGCAAATTAAGAAAATAAAGACTTCTATAAAACTCAGCCTAACAGGTCCACTATCGATGCTAATTAATCTTAATAAGCGATTGTTGAGTACCTGAGGGCATGATTCAGAATCATAAGAACCGTAATAAATGAGTAACCATGAAAGAATCCCCTGACAAAATAACAAAAATTTGAAAAAATACTCAGGAGGCAAACAATTGTTTTTTTTTTTTGATAAGAAATAATTTCATTACTAATATGAAATGACAAGGGGGGGCACAAGGCAAACAAAATATAAAAACTTCTAAGCATAAATTACTAAATAAAACCAGCTTCCAAAACAAAGGAGAAAAATGAATCTGGATCAAAGTCATAAAATAATGTACTTCTAAAAAATTTAAATTATGGAGAGGGAGATAGAGCGAGAACAAAAGAATCAGTAGAATTTACTTATTCGCGATTGCATCAAAATCTTGAATCAGCATGGCAATAGCATTGAACGCCATCCCAAACACATATAACCAGAAGTTTTGTACATTTACATTCCTTGAAGGACGTTTCTTAATTATAGCCTGCAAAAATAAATCATGATGAATTATCACCAATTAAATATGAACTTAAATGGAACTGTTTAATAGCCTTCTTCAACCCAGGTTTCTCTATCTAGTAGCCAGATGAAACATTTGAGCAGAAAGCTCTTTAACATAATGACAGTTTTTTCTACAGGTAAAAAAACATAATAAAGTCTTTCAATTAAAGAAATGGTGACAGTATTGAAATTGCACATGATTAATTCACCTCAGTGTACACTCCAGCGAATCCACTCAAGAGTGCCATGATCTATACAAGATTTAACCAATATCAAGATAATAAGTACTTGAAATATCACTCCACACAACACATGCATACACACAAATATAGCATTACAGATTTGGAACTCACTATAGCCATCACCCAACCTTGAAAAGGTGTCTGAAGAACATGATCAGAGCTGCAATCAAAATGTGAATATATAATGCATTCAGTAGTTATAATCACAAAATGAGACTAGTGACCAGTGTCTATTAATTGATCTCTTCTAATGGTTCCTGCATATAATATACCTGCATATAATATACTAAGCAATTGAGATAGCAACCGAGGGTCTAAAAGACCTGGTTCCTGCAGATTAATAACGGCATCTCTGCTTGCTAGAAGCATTCTGAATATACAACAAAAGGAAGAGATCCAAACACTTGCAAAACTCATAAATGAACAATATAATAGCTGTAAGAAAATCCTTACTTTGAATTTAGCTGTGCAGTAGTGCAGCCAGCGCATAGAAGTATGAATGCTGCCCACTGGGTCTCACTTAACCTGAAATATGATTCATGTTAATTGTTAACACATGATCCAAACAAATATTCCTCAATGACTACAAACCAAGCAATGGTGAGAATTTTAAAGTCTTTATTGGCTTTTCCAGCAGTCGTAGCATTTCACATTCAGCTTAAAATGCAAGTTTTCTTGATGACATAGTGCCTGAATTAGGTCACCATTCATCAGCCAAATTCGTTCATGGACGGAAGATTAGGGTTGAGAAGATGAGGGAATGAAAAATAAATGTATTTTCCCAGTTTATGCTTTTTCTATCTAGTAGATCTGTTTCGTTCACTACCCCCATGGATTGAATAGTGGTCGTGAAGGCCTCGAGGAACTAAGAGACTGAAATTTAATGTTTAGATAGGTTTAGGATTTCCTTGATAACCAAATATTCTAGGGTCAAGGTTGTTGTCATGTGAAAATAGTTGAGGTGTATGTAAGTTGACCCTTATTAATATTAAAAATTATATATAAATATATATATTGAAAAAAAAAAAAAACAAATCAACAACAAAAACCTGTTTCGTTCACTAAGTACATCAACTTCTAAGCTCAGCCATTAAATAAATCTTTTCAACAACTATATGAATTTAAAACAAAAATGGGGCTTACTTTTTCTTAAGGATGATTCTGTACAAAATACCAGTGCTGATGATGTTAAAGTTCTTCAATATCTGATAACCCGGTGCATCCACATAAGCAAAAATGTAATACTGTCACGAGGAATAAAAGTGAATACACTAGCATAAATATAATCAGACATGTGACTAGAGGAAAAAACAACAGCTTTATAAAGGGAAAGGCGAACCTGGAGCAAATTCTTGAAGAGATAAAGTGCTGCAGGAATGGGGTAGACAATAACCTCATCATACGTTGTGCTCAACCTAGTCAAATTTGAAGGGGAAATGAGAAGAAAATTTTAGAATGCCAACTATTTCACTTTACTGAATACTACCAATAATGCATGTTGGCCAAGAATATAATACGAGCAACATGATCGTTCACCGCAATCCTAACAGAGATCTAATTTGAGATCAATCAAATTCAAAAGTATTCCACCACCTCTCTAACTCAAGCTTCTGGTCTGGCCAAGAGGATGATAACCAAACCACAAAAGTAAGAATAATGAGCACGAACATGTGGTCCTAGTAAAGCTGTTACAGTATAGACTAATTCTAATAACTAAATTGTTTCAAGTTTGAATTCTTTTTCATTCTCCTCATGTACATTACACAATTCATTCTTAAAGATGAAAGTTTCACTTTTTACCAACATGTTCTACTTTGAAACAAAAAGAATCAACAGCTCACTGTGAGAAAATTCTCCAGAATAAAAAAATTTGCATCAGCTTCAACATGAACTCAATCTAATTCAAATATAGGGAATAAAAGAAGCTTACAGCATTATTACCTGTTATCTTCTGTAACACCTTCACTTCTCCAGATTCGACTCAAGGCTGCAAGCGACAATACACACTTCAAAGTCTCCACCTATTACAAAAGGATTTTGTTTATATCGATGCCATAACTACCCATTTAGTAAAAGAGCGAATAAGAAACGAATAACACCTAACTGCTGATCATATATTCTAAATCAGAGTTTGATTTTACCCACCATGAAATTTGCAGTTGTAACACTGTATTCATATTTGCCGGCTCTCTTGGACCACACAATTAGTATTGCTTGTGAACTAGTAAGAACTGTTAATGCAAGCGTAACTACCGACCTGAACATCATTTCGAAAAGGAAATCAATTAGAATCTGACCCAAAAGGGAACTAATGGTGGACATGTATTGAAATCTAACATGTTTGCTCATATTTCATAGTCATACTTCTGCTGCCATTTGGATCGATCAAGAGAATTTCCTCCCAATTTTGCCACATTACTAACTGCGATTTTCGCACACGAACATTAGAACCACAAGAAGCATAAACTAAAAGCAAACTATGACAGCGGAGACTATCAATCGAACATAGATAGATTACCCAAAGAGAGCCGCGCGATAACATACCACCTGAAATCATTTTCCCGCCGCGCAAGCTCTCTATATCCTCCGCCACAGCAACACCAATCCCACTGCCATCTCCATTGCCATCTTTATCCTACCATTTATATTCATACAATTCACTTCAAATTTGAAATGTAAACGCTAAGGCCTCGTTTGATAATCATTTGGTTTTTAAAATTTAAGCATACAACAACTACTGTATCATATATGTTTTCTTATTTGTATATATACATCTTACCTATATTTAAAAAATAAAAATAAAATACATTTTACCTATATTTTTAGAAACCGATCCAAAATTTAGAAACAAAAAAAAAATAGCTTGTTTTTGTTTTTAAAATTTGGTTAGCATTCACCTACTTTCTTAAGGAAATATAGATACATCGTAGGTAAGATGGAACACTTTTTGAGTAAAAATAAGCTTAGATTTCAATAAACAAAAACAAAAAACCAAATGGTTATCAAACGGGGCACATATATAACGATTCATACATTCATATCCATCCGATTTCAATTTCCAAACAGTTGTACTACTTGAACAACAACTAAGCAATCCAGCGAGTATTATCGAGATTACAAAAGCCAGAGATTCCATCAAATGAAGAAGTAAATCACAAATAGACGATAATTACTACAATTATTGAAGGAAATTAAGACAAATGTACATGGCATTGAAATTAGAACTTGTGCAGCGGAGATTCAGCAAAAATGACGATGAGACGAACAGAAAGAAGAGGATAAAACTAAACAGACCTGATCTTTGATCCTTCTATACTCCATTAGCGCATGAACACGCTACAGATCTGGGAGCCCAACACGCAGAAATCAAAACTTCCAATCGTTTCTACAAATTTTGCAGAGAAAGTAATTCTGCATAATCAAGAACTACCAATTGGCTTTTCAAAAAAAAAAAAAAAAAAAAAAAAAAATCTACCAATTGGCTTCCACTTCCGGATCCGAATTTTTCGATTTCGAAGATCTCTGGATATTGGGCCTGGGAGCCCAACACGAAATTGGGCCGTCATGCCAGTGGAGTCCTATGTATTAGTAGTTTTTTTTTTTTTTGAAACTTATCGGATAAAGTCAAAGATATAAAATAATTACAAATATAATTAGATTTAACAATAGTCATTGTATTAATGAGTATTCATAATATAGTATTAGAACGTTTTAATAATTATGGATGTAAATATTTTAAAATTTAACAGTTGATTTACAACCAAACAATAAAACTATTGCGTCACTCACTCATTTGATGAAATTATTTTGTTACAATTATACATTTCTTACCATTTTCTTTTTTTAAAATTAAGTTATAAGTTTATTGGCCTTATTTCTTGCTCGAATTTATCGAATAAGTTGCTCAATGACAAAGGTTCCACGGGTGCTCAATTATTATTTATTGGTTGATAGTCACATTTTAAACGTTGAAGAGTGCATACTAAAGTGTTTTTTATATTTATATTAAAATAATTCGGATGGTGTTTTGAATTCATGACATTTTAGTCATTGGATCTACATTGTTGCGATTGAGCTACTTCGTAGGTTCATTACTTAATAGGTTCATTACCTTTACGTCTTCACCATCTTCTTCTTGAATTGAATGTTTCTCTAGGAATGGATTCCACTTCTTTAAACAGTTTCATGGTATCAAGAGTCATCCACTTAACAAAATTAATGAACTCGAAAAAGCACGATAAAAATTAGAAATGTGATTATATCAAATTTCATGGTAATTTTTTTTGTTCGAAAGCATAAATTTGTATTGAATGAGTCGATGGTACGATTGATTATCTGGTTTGGTGTTAATCTCATTTCCACTTCACGATCATAGGTTCGATCTTTGGATATTTATAATTCCTCTCACCTCAATTTATACTAAAAAAAAATGTGGTTTTAGTTTAGATAGTTTGTGTAATTTTTCCATAAATAAAGCGGAGAATATCGAAAGATCTTCCGTATATAAGGAGAGGACAACACCTTCATTGATATGAAGTATTTTGAAGATAATAAAAAATAAAGTCACGATGATGTATCATGTTCAAAGTGGACGATATCAAATCGATGTTGAGGTTTGTGATTGTTCATTATCTCTAACAAGTGGTATCAGAGCTTAACTCTTAACTTAGCGATGTGGGTGAAGACTTCCGATGTAGAACAAAGGAGTGGCGAAACTCGTGTGGCTTGAGTGTACTTTATTTGAGGGGAAGATTGTTGGGCAAACAAAGTTAATTTTACATTGCTAAGTTAGGAAGAAGATCTTGGATATATAAGGAGATGATTAGATTTTGATGTTGAGTAGGGAGGAAGGGGAAGGAGTTAGGATTTTCTTAGTTTTTAGAATATCAACCTCTCTTATCCACTCCTCCTCAACCCCTCCTCTAATAACACATGAATCTTTTATATAATCTTATTAAATATCACATCAAATATTTTTCTAATTTTTAACCATGTAATATAATATAATATATCTTTTATCTAATTTATTAAATGTTACATTAAACTTTTTTATTTTATTTTCAACCACACAATATAAAATAAAATATATTAGATTTATCAATTAATATACATATACAATGATTACATTAAAAAAAAATACATTTGCAACATCTCCTCTCCAAAATACTTGTCTACAAACAAAATTATTTCATATCTCCAAATCATTCAACATAGGAGGAGACAACATCTTTATTGATATAAAGATTTTAGGTGATAGACAAAAAATAAAATAAATTTATGCTCAAAGTGAACAATATCACGTCAATAAAAAGGTTTATGAACTAAGAATGAAAGTGATTTTTTTTTTATATAGACGTATAATATTTCTAATAAATCCACATTTTTGTGTGTGCAAATTGATAGTAGTTTTGTGACGCATTAAATTGGTTATTTGTTATATAAAAATATAAAGTAGAAAATTTATGTTATATTTATATAAGTAAATTATAAATTTGATATCTATGATTTTAGAAATCGGAAATTAGTTGAGAAGAAAGTTTAAATGTAGCTTTTATAATTTTAAAATTCAAAATTTAATCTCTATTATTTGATATAACATAAGAATTAGTTGATCTTGATCATAGAGTACGAATTAATTACGTGCAAAGTAATTAAATAAATATAAATTATATATATATATATATATTTTGTCTAATCAACTACTTAACTCACAATATTATTATTGATTTATATATAACTAACTTTTATATGTTACCCATTATTTAGGTTTGAGGCTAGATTTTTATTTTTAAAAATTGAGGAAATAAATTCTAATTGTATCATAATCATATAAATTAAATTCTGAGTTTAATTTCTTTTAGACACAGGGGCAAAATTATATTTCATCGTATAATACTGATACCAAAATTGGTATCAACATTTTATATTTAATTTAATAAATACAAATTAGAATATAATATTCACATAGGGAACGCATCATAGGGAACGCATCTTATTTTATAGGGCAAAGTGCAAAGTGTAATAGTAGGCCAAATCAGGAAACCAATTACAAATTTGAAGGGAAAATCGACGCAAAACTGACGAAGGAGAAAAAAAAAATCGAAGAAGAAAAGGAAAAATATTTAAAAAATATTATAATATTATGAAGGGTAAAATGGTATTTCTATTTTTAATTATAAAAAAAAAATACTTTTACAAATAAAATCAAATGTGGAAAATATTTCGAGAAAATGGACAAATTTCCCTATTTTATAATATACATACAAATGATTTAAGAAATTTATATTATTTTAAAAGTTGAAACGTGGGTAGTAATGAGAATATACAATTCATAAGAAATGATGATATAAAGTGTGAAATCCAAGATGCTTACCAATCATTGCCAGCAGGTCATGTCATGTGAAATTCAATATCCAGCCATTAACTTGTTCACAATATATATGCCAAAATCAGCAATCAAAACCTCCCACTTTAAGTATGATTGAATTTTGTCAAAACAAAAAAAAAAAAACTTGTTCATCACAAAATTATAAAATAAACAAATTAGTGGCCACCCCAGAATAACAATTATGTCTTGCTAAAAATAAATAATGAATACAAAAATATTCTCATCCCCTGCATTGATAATTGTTGTCATAATTTACATATTAATGATATTAATTATCTTCATCTAATTAATATAGATATATTCTAACGTTATGAAGATTCTTTACTCTTTGAATAAAGATTAAGCCTCCCTTCATATTAAATCAGTGAAGATTCAAGACTGGTGGTTTGATCCTCAAAGTATCAACATTCAAAATTGGATGGAAACGTTTTCGTCTCTATATTGTATGTTGTAGGCCATTGTCGTGCTTCCTTCTCAATGGAATTTTGACGGGCATTGACCTTAAATTCTAGTGTACCGAATGCGGGTAGCTTGTGCCGGTAGTATATGACAATTTCCATGTTATTGTCGGGCAATTTCGTGTTCATTTGAAGTATTCTTTACAACCAACCCTAAACGATGTGGTTTCGACCAACTCGATTCGTTTCTACCCAAAACCCAATCTCCATCCGACCTTAAAATAATCACTTGTTTATTGTAAAAAAAAAAGTTGAAATTAATAGTTATTTTTAAGTAATCGCCACGACATATTTATCATCAACCAACTGATTAGCAATGGTGTTAGGCACTGTTTGTGATATGCTGACTGGATTGTCTGATTGGCAGTGTATATGTTTGCATCTATTCCTGGCCACTAATTAATTACGGAGGATAATTGATTTTTTTTTTTTTTAAATCGAGGATAATTAATTTACTTTTTAGTTTTTAGATTAGTTTATTGATTTACTTAAATACACGTGTAAAGTTTTTGGTTGGCAGTTACGTGTTAGATTTGTTCCGTACTTGCCTTTTCTGTTTTGGAGCCTCTTCTGTTATTCGTTTATATATATATATATATATATATATATATAATTTTTTTCAATTCAATATAATAATTATAGATAAGAAATTAAAATTTATAATTTTATGGTTAATGGGTTATAGAATATGTTATTGGACTAAATTTGAACGTTTATGTGTAAAATAATTTTGAACTTGCAACCTTACAATTATTTAATCATTGTCGATACCATCATTAAACATAGGGAATTTTGCATGTATATTACAAAAAAGATAAATAATATGCGTATAACACAATTTTCAAATTTATTCATTTGTGGCAAAAATAATTGATTGCACTATTCAATCACCCAAAACCGATAGAAATCTACCAGTTGAATTAATAGAAGTGTAATGATGGTTGAATAGGAATTTTGGGTAAAATGTGCTATGAATGAAATTATTTTAAAAAATGTGCTACAATTGTAATGAAGAGTCAAACACGTGTTATGAAGGGCAAATTCTCCTAAATATATGCTACTTTTGCACTTATAATTAAGATAGTGTACCGAATGAGTTGGTGGCGCAATTGTTTCATTATTTGGTTTGTAAACGTTTAAAACTAGCATCTGACTTTTGAACCGTAGGATTGGTATTTATAATCCTCAACAACAATAAAGTCATTCCATTCAAACCAAGATACATTATATAATTAAAAAAAAAAAGAAAAAAAAAAAAGAAAGCATATGTTATATAACTTCGAGCCAAAACAAGTTTAATTCATTAATAATGATATACACCTTTTACTAAGAAATCATAAATTTATCAAGGATGATGGCATAATTGTTTTAAGTATGGTTTGTTGGTCATCTTCCTCCAATTTACTATAAAAAATAATAATTATATATTTAAATTTTTTAATACAATTTATGATGATATATATGGAATTAATAATCTAGCAAGATACTCCAGATATGTGTAGATTAAAAATGTATAACCTTGATCATAGAGACCAATAAAAAAAAATAAAAATAAAAAAGTTTTATTTTTTATAAAGAGGGTGAATGATTTGTTTAGATCACATTGATTGAACTATCTAGAAGAGACCAAATTGGAGAACACAAGTTTCTGTCATTGCTTTCCCAGCCTCTAAGATTCATCAATTTTCCTTCATTTTCATCACATTCCCAAAGATCCATAAATTTCCCACTTCAAATCCCTAATTCAACTTCAACATTTCAATCCCTTTGAATCCCCAATCGTTTCCAACGCCCTAAAATGGGGATCGATCTCGAGGCCAGTTCCTCGTCAAATCGCCTCCAGTCGCCGCCGCCGGCGAGGGAAGATACGCCCCTAATCGGCAGCCCCAAGCCCCTGTCCTCGCAGCCCAAAACCTTCGCCAATGTCTTCATCGCCATTGTCGGGGCCGGCGTTCTCGGCCTCCCTTACGCCTTCAAGCGCACCGGCTGGTTCATGGGCCTGCTAATGATGTTCGCCGTCGCGTTTTTGGCCTATTACTGCATGATGCAGCTCGTCCACACTCGCCGAAAGATCGAATCGGTAAACGGATTTACTAAGATTAATTCATTTGGGGATTTGGGTTATACGATTTGTGGGGAATCGGGGAGGATTACGGTTGATATTCTGATTATTTTGTCTCAAGCTGGATTTTGCATTGGGTATTTGATTTTCATTGGTAATACAATGGCTGACGTTTTCAATTCTCCCTCGGCTATGGATTTGAGCCCTAAGATTCTGGGGTTGGCTCCTAAGGCTGTGTACGTTTGGGGCTGTTTCCCTTTCCAATTGGGGTTGAATTCTATTAAGACTTTGACCCATTTGGCTCCTTTGAGTATTTTTGCTGATGTTGTTGATCTTGGAGCTATGATTGTTGTAATGGTGAAAGATTTGGTGATTTGTTTCAATAAGAGCCCATCTGTTGAGGCTTTTGGAGGTTTTTCTGTTTTCTTTTATGGATTGGGTGTGGCTGTTTATGCTTTTGAAGGGGTTGGAATGGTGTTGCCTTTAGAATCTGAGACAGAGAACAAGGAGAAATTTGGGAGAGTTTTGGGGTTGTCCATGGTTTTCATTTCTGTGCTGTATGGAGCTTTTGGGATTCTTGGGTACTTTGCTTTTGGTGATGAAACTAAAGATATGATCACTTCTAACTTGGGGGCTGGATTGATTAGCACCATTGTTAAACTCGGTCTTTCTGTGAATCTGTTCTTCACTTTGCCATTGATGATGAATCCAGTTTATGAGGTTGTTGAGAGGAGATTTTGGGGAGGGAGTTATTGCCTCTGGTTGAGATGGCTGCTGGTTTTCTTGGTTAGTGTGGTGGCTCTTTTGGTTCCGAATTTCGCGGATTTCTTGTCTTTGGTTGGGAGTGCTGTGTGCTGTGCTTTGGCATTTGTGTTGCCTGCTTTGTTTCATTTCATTGTTTTCAAGCAGGAATTGGATCTCAAACAATGGTGTTTTGACATTGGCATTATGGTGTTGGGGCTTGTTCTTGGCATTTCTGGAACATGCTCTGCTCTGGTGGAGATTTTCTCTGTTAAGGTATGAATATTCAAACATTATTGACATTTTGAAATGTGTATTAGAAGGGTATGTTTCCTGATAATATGATTGAATAGAGTTGTAGTTAGTGGTAAATCAAGAGTTGAGTTTTTTGTGTACTGTCTTTTGATTTTATTTGTGTTCTTAAAGAATGGAATTCAAAAGATCATTTGGTATCTTAGAAGGAGATTCATTTCCATATTCTATTCTTGAATTTTGAGAATAATTGCATATCTATTTCAGTGGAAAGTTGTTTCTACTAGCTGATAATGAATAAAAAGTTCAGTCATTCATATCTTATTGCACTTTTGAAATGGTTTGAAATATTGTGTTTGCTTTTGGAAAGTTCAATGTTTTTCCTCTTTACTTTATGCTGTGAATCCAAGTTTGAAAGCTATGGTAAATAGTAAATACAAAGCAAACAGAGTGGGGAGTGCCCCTCACTCTTTTTTGTCATACTTTTAAAGTTTTGGTTTGATTACCATTTAGTTTTTAGATCTTTGGTACTTAAAAAAGAGAAAAAATTATGGTTAAGCTTCTTAAACATGAACTTTAAGGATTTTGTTAAACACAAGACACAAATGAAACAGGTATCTAACCTGGTCAAAGATACAAAACATTTGAACTATCATGGGGCATGGGTTATTTATTATTATTTTTTTATATATCGGTGACAGTTTGGACTAGCTTGCGTTTATTTTGACTAATGTCACGAGATATACCACCTCACTTTACGATAATAAAAAATTTGTAGGAAATTAATTCCAAGTAGGCGACTATCATGAATTGAACTTGGCAGGGTTGTCGAAGCCCTCCAAAATAAATAAACTGATTTACTAAACCTAACTTGTAGAAATAGTGGAAGCAGAGGTCGAATCCGAAAGGAGCTAAGAATTAATTTCTCAAAGTTAAAAGCAAATAAAATAGGGGGTTTTGGTGTTTTGTATGAAATTCTAAATAAAACAAAAGAAATAAATAAACCAAACAATTTAACGAAGAAACTTCCAATTCAAGGGTTTAGCTTAATTCAAATGTAATTTTGATCTTCGGCTACAAAAGTTATTTAAATTTCAGTTCAATGAATTAGTCTACCTACCTGGAAAAACCACAATAAGTAATTGTTCTCCTACTTTATTTACTTATTGTTCTCCTACTTTATTGACCCCGACCCAGCATCAGAACCAAATCTTATTATTTAATCAATTGGGCACGATAGCG
>JBBMEF010001398.1:0-28676 GCA_037832685.1 Sicyos baderoa | reverse complement strand
GTGAACAACTTCAATACATTTTGTCTTGTAATTCGATTACACATTCGTCTCGCTCCAAACCTCATTGAACGCAACAATAAATAGGTGTGAATTCCATGTATGATGTGCTTGCCTATTGTGTGAATGTGAATGTTATGGCTGCTCCGTTGACTGCTCTCGTTCTGCCTGAAAAGTAACGCTTGTTTGCATATGAAGCTCTCTTCACCGAAAACAATTCTCATATTGACTTCCTGGTTGTTTATGTTATTTTTTATTGATTTATTTTGTTTCCAAGTGGTTTTTTTTTTTTAAATCACATATTTGTTGGATGAAACAGAACTAAAAATTGGATGTTGGTTAGTCAATTGGAAGTATTTTCCATTCCTAAATTTATGGTGTATCCCTAGAATGGTGGAGTAAGATTTTTTAATTAAAATTATTAAACAAAAAATGAAGATTTGGATAGGGGTATAATTGACACAAATTTGATATCTCTCCTACTAAAATGGAATTAGACATTTACTTAAACCAAAAAATAAAGTAGACAATTACCTAATTAATTTTTATTATTTAGACATTTAGTGAACTTTAATTATTCAGTAGTATAAACAAAAGTGTAACCCAAAGGCCAAAACCAAAAGGGTTTGATTGGATAGGACCGAAATCCGACCAAAGTTTACCGGTTCAACGTTTTCGATTTTCAGACAGACCTGGCCACCGCATCTTTCCAAACCTGTCCCTCTCTTTTTTCCCTAATTCCACCAAACTCTAGGGCTATTTCCGTCATTTCATTTTTCTCCTTAATTACCCATTTTTATTTTGGTTAAACAAAATTAAAGAAAAGACAATTTACATATTTGGGAATTAAAATAAAAAATAAAAAAACATTACACAAAAACTCTTCTTCTCCTTCTTCTTCTTCTTCAGCAGAGGAAGACTTGAATCTCTTCTTCAAGAAAAATTCCTCATTCTTCAAAGGGGTTTAAGTTCTTACCCATTTTTCATCTTCTCATCTTCTTCTGATTCATTATTTCTCTTCTTTTGAGGGGTTTGTTTGGATTTTTGTTCTTCCCCCTCCCCCATTGAAACTTGGTCAATTTCTTCCCTTGGGTTTCTGTTTCTCTTTCTTCAACCATTTGAGGTGGATCCTTAATCAAGCAGCCCCCCAAGATTTTGGTCAGATCAGACTTTTCGATTCAATGGTACTTGGATTCTGACTTTTCCTTTCACTACTTGGATTCTCTTCATTTCATGGGGTTTTCATTTTTGTTTGGATTATTTTGTGTTTCATACTTTTATGACTTATCTGTGTTTTAGTCCCTTCTAGTTTTCTGTTTTAAACTTTTAGTCATATTAAGAGGCCTTGCTTCTGAGAGGCTTTTGGATTGGAGTTTTCTGCCCATCAGGGCTTTTTTTATAATATGGAATTGGAAGTTTGTTTTTGTTTGAATCAATGTGGTAATCAATTGTTTAAGTTGTGTTTATAGATCGTTTTTGTTTCTATCTTAGTCTATTTAAGCTAAAGGGTTTTTCATATCTTGACTTATTTGACTTCATGAACCATCGAGCAGTGTTATTCAACTGAGAGCTCTGTGCCATTTTTTTTTGTAAAACTTCTTGCTACAGGAAGTCCTTTTTCTCCACTCTTCGAGAAACTAGCTCTCGAGGCCGGCTTTTGCTCTATTTTGATGAAATGAATGTCATAAGTAATTAAGAATGGTCTCAAGATGATACATTGATCTTTCTCTGTGTTTGATTACCTGCAATTCTTGCTGATGGTGATTTTTGCTTCCTTTTTGGAAGGTTTCTATTTATGTTGTTTGTTTGAGGGTTTTTGTATTGGTCAATCCTTCTTGATGCTATTGCTTAAGTTGCTAATAGTTAGCAGTTTATGGTCTACTTTCCTTTCCCATCTCAGTAATACTTTTATTGTAGTGCTGATCTACCTAGATGAGTAGGATGCATGTAATATAGCCTACATTCATTCGGTCGATCTTATCACTGGGTAGTTCATGGGCATCTGTCACGTTTTGTAAAATAGTCAACAAGAGCAATAGCTTAACCTGACATAAGTGTGTGTCCATGACGAAGAGGTCATATGTTTGAATCCTTCTACCGCTATGGTTGTTGAACTAAAAAAGCATACATATTCTTATTCATTGAACATAGTATATGGCCAATAATGACATAATGTACACTTCACTGTTTGCCGTTAACTTTGGACTACTTGCAGGCTTCTACTAGTGGTCTTGTAGTTGGATCACTTATTTGGTTGGAGGACTCTGAAGAAGCTTGGATAGAAGGTGAAGTCTTGGAAATTCGTGGAGAAGAAATTAAAGTCTTATGTACCTCAGGGAAAACGGTGTGTTCTTGTTCTTTTTTCACATATGTATACACCAGCCACTCTTATAGTCTTATTGCTTATTATTATTATAGATTAAATCCTAGATTGGTCCATGAATATTTACACTCATTTTATTTTGTTCTTAAATTTTCAAATGTTCTGGTCTAGTTCCTTTATTTTCCATAGAAAACATTTTAGCACGAGAGCCGTAGGAAAAACGACCGGTGAAAAAAATCCAGTAGATGTTGATTTGATCCAATAGGCGCCTCAATAATTTTTCATAACTTTTTTGATAAAAATCTACCTAGACATGTATTTTATTTAATTGGGTGATAAATAGGTATCTTTGTTGACACATTTGGAGAATTAGGTGTTAGATTTCAAATTGTTCAAGATTATTATTATTATTTGGAAACTTATCAGATTAGTCAAATTCAAAAAATAATTACAAATATGGTCACATTTTAAAAAAATTTAGCAATCATAGTCATAAGTATTAATAATAATACGGTATTAATAATAATACGATATTAATAATGCATAATACTATAATAATACACCACACTGTATTAATGATATATAATATTGTATTAGTAATACATAATATTGTATAGAAGACTTGAGTTTTGAAGGTATACTCCCTTCGAGGTCTCATGTTCGAGACTCACCTGTGACATTACTCTTTCGATGTCTCCCGGTACCTGGCCGAGGGACGGGCGTGGTTACCCTTGTTTAAAAAACAACAACATAATATTGTATTAATAATACAATATTATAATGAATAATACTGTTTTAATGAGTATTAATAATACAATATTGAACCATATTTATGACTTTGGATGCAAGTATTTTCAAATTTGACTACATTTGTAATTTTTTTTTCTTTCATTTTTTTATATCCGTGACTACATTTGTAATTATTTTGTTAGAATAGTCATCATTACATTTCCCTTTTTTTATGTTTTTTTAAAAATATTATTTTTAATAAATTTGATTATTGTTAGGATAACAAAGACTAATAAACTAGCCTTTTTTTAATTAAAAAATTTCCCCCCCCCCCCCCCTTCATACCTTCTTTATTTTATTTTTGCAAAGTTAGGGGCTACACATAAATTTAGAAACTGCAAGGAGTAAAATAGAATATCTGAAAGTACATGGACTAAACTAGAATTAGTATGAAATTGAAGGACCAAAACAGGATATAAACCTATCATTTTTTAAAATATAAATATATGTGTGTACAGACCTGCTTCAAAAATTTTTATTTCGACTTTACCATTTCCTTTTATTGACTTGTAAGGAAATCGTAATAACTGAGATGCTCAATTATATATACCTTGCCAACAAGAGTAATAACCCAACCGACATAAATTGGAGGTGGGGATAACCCGGATAAGTGTGCCCGTGTCCAAGGGTCATGATTTCGAATCCCCACCTCCAATTTCTGTTGAACTTAATTATTTTTTTGCTAATATGTCCTTTTCTGTTTTCTTCCTCTTTTCCTCATTCGTAGGTCGTGGTTAAAGCAGCTAATGTCTATCCCAAAGATTCCGAAGTGCCACCTTGTGGTGTGGATGACATGACCAAGTTGGCTTACTTGCATGAACCAGGGGTGCTACACAATTTAAAATTGAGATATGATATCAATGAAATATATGTAAGCAAATGAAGAAAATTATTCACTCTTGAATATTGGTTTCCCACGTTCAGGGAAGGTTGTGTTGAAGAATTGATATTGATATCCTTAGTAGGTCGATTCACATTTCATTATGTTAGGGAAATATTCTATCTAGTTTGAACATGAAGATTTTCAGTTATTATGAGGTTAATATGCTGAAAAACTGTGTTTCCAGACGTATACAGGGAACATATTGATTGCTGTGAACCCTTTTATAAGGTTACCGCATCTCTATGATAGCTATATGATGGCACAATATAAAGGGGCCGCATTCGGTGAGCTGAGTCCACATCCATTTGCAGTTGCAGATGCTGCCTACAGGCATTTTCCCACAATATTATTGTAAATTTGTAGTTGAGAGCTGCACTCATTTGATGATGATCTGAAATGCTTTCCTTTTGGATGCAGACTTATGGTTAATGAGCAAAAAAGTCAATCCATATTGGTCAGTGGTGAAAGTGGGGCTGGAAAGACGGAAAGTACGAAGTTGCTTATGCGTTATCTTGCGTATATGGGAGGGAGAGCTGCTTCTGAGGGGAGGTCTGTTGAGCAGCAAGTGCTGGAGGTGAGAAAGTTTGAATATCAGTCTTGAATTATCTGATGCAAATTTTGGAGTTTTCAAAATGTAACTCCATCCCATACATTTGTTTTCCTCTTCTCTCTTGTAGTCAAATCCTGTTTTAGAAGCATTTGGGAATGCAAAGACGGTTCGGAACAACAACTCAAGGTAGGAAGATATCTCTTTGGAACATTTATTTCCAAATTCTACCAGTGTTGTTAAAATAATATTCCTGACTTCCATTCTGTCTATGGTATTTGATGGCTCTTGTAGTCGATTTGGTAAGTTTGTCGAGATCCAATTTGACCAAACGGGAAGAATATCAGGAGCTGCTATCAGAACTTACTTGCTGGAAAGATCACGTGTTTGTCAGGTGTCTGATCCAGAGAGAAACTACCATTGCTTCTACATGCTTTGTGCTGCACCACCTGAGGTAATGGGAGCCCCTGATTACTTACTCGAGCTTACAACCACTTGAACATACTTGTTTTTCTTTGATCATCCATGAAAAGTTCTTTTCTCATTAACAAAATAAAAAGGTGGCAACTAGTTTTAATTTTGACCCATGATCTTAAGGCCTTAGTGTTGAGAAGCATAATTTATATTCTTAGACTTAGTCTGAGTTAGTTCTTCATTGTCTCTTACCTTTTCAATCTTAAAGGAGGTCGCAAAGTACAAATTGGGAAACCCAAGAAATTTCCATTATCTAAATCAATCGAACTGCTATGAGTTGGACGAAATTGATGATGCCAAGGAATATATTGCAACAAGAAAAGCAATGGAAGTTGTTGGAATAAGTTCGGATGAGCAGGTAATTCCTCGGTCGCTACAATGTTATGAAAGAGAGACTCAAGTATAACCTATGCATTTTCTTGTTCCAGGATGGAATATTTCGTGTTGTGGCTGCAATTCTTCATCTTGGAAACATTGAATTTGCAAAAGGGGAGGAGTCTGATTCTTCTGTTCCCAAAGATGAAAAATCTTGGCTTCATCTTAGAACTGCTGCCGAGCTTTTCATGTAAGTGTTCATGCAGATTTTGGAAGAATCATGGCACCATTAAAAGGTTTAATCATGGCAACAACTTGTATCCAGGTGTGATGAAAAGGCCCTTGAAAATTCTCTCTGCAAACGTGTGATTGTCACTCGTGGTGAAACTATTACAAAGTGGCTGGATCCAAATTCTGCAGCACTTAGCAGAGATGCTCTAGCAAAAATTGTCTACTCTAAGTTGTTTGACTGGTGAGTCTTCTCTTTAGAAAATATGACATTTTGGAATTTTGATACAGTCTTCATCATTTTGTAATGTTTATTCATAAGGTTTAATGTTCCTTTCCTCAGGCTGGTGGACAAAATTAATAATACAATTGGCCAGGACCCTGATTCAAAGTTCTTGATTGGAGTGTTGGATATCTATGGATTTGAGAGTTTCAAGACAAACAGGTGCTCATCCGGTATGCCTTTTTTCTTGGATAAGAAACAAAGGCTTTCGTTAAAAAAGAGAGGCCTTTTATGAATTCAACAACATTTGGGAGTGGGAATTTGAACCCATTGCCTCTTAATTACTAAGTCCATCATGCCACCAGAGCTATACTCTTTTTGACAAAAAGAGGCCGAATTCAAATAGGAATAAAATCTGTTGTAGAAACATAATATAACTTAGGCTAGTCAAATGTAATTTGGAAAATAAGCCAATTGCATACTCAGAACATTTTCTGATTCGTTAATTCTAAAAGCAATAATATTTCAATTAGATAACACAATACCTATTATAACATGTGAATAGAGAAAGGAAAATTCAGATAAAAGAAAGCTGGAGGAGAATAATAGGGTTGTACTGAATAGAATAATTGACCTAAAAAAGTTTCAAAGCCCTTTATACTGTAAAAATGGTAAAGACTTATCTACCCTTCCTTGAGATAAGTCTCAAATCATAATATGAATATGAAAAAAAAAAACTAATTCTAAAAATAGAATAAAATCTAAACAATATTAAGAAACATAATCTCTAACTTAGTAATTTAGAAAAGTACTATTTTCACTCTTTCATTAGAGGGAGTTTGACATACCTTTTCATTTACACACTTTTTTTAGAAATTTAATCTAATTTTTAAATTAGTTTTTTTTAACCTTTTATGATATTTTAGAAAGAAAATTAAAACCCTGCTGTGTTTGATTATATTTTTTTTAAAAAGGATGTCAATCAAGTTTGTCCGGTTGCAAAGTTATTATAAAGTGATTCTTGGCCAATTACTTGAGAGCCACTTCTTGGAGAATCAATTTTCAAGTGATTCATCAAGAAATTGATTATTAACCATTTTTTTTTTTTTGATAAGAAATTGATTTTTAACCATCATGAAGTGAACTAGTGGTCAAGAGGGCTTTAAAAACCAAGAGGTGACGAGTTCAATCCATGGTTCCCACCTACCTAGGAATTAATTTCCTACGAGTTTCCTTGACATTTAAATGTGCAGGGTTAGATGGTATGCTCCGTGACATTAGTCAAGATGCACGCAAGTTGGCCCGGACATCACAAATTTAAAAAAAGGGTTTTAACCGATCTAATTTTTCAAATCCGAGAAGACATTAACCGAGATAAAATTTTGAACCATAAATGTGTCAAGAGTACACCTTATTTTAATTTTCATAGTACTAAAAAGTTGGATTATATTTACATCGAAAAACTTCATGTTAGAGTGTAAAATAAGAATGAATTATAAAGTCGGTCTCTATGGTTTGAAGAAAGTTAGAGTTCAATCTTTATAGTTTGAAAAACTAGAATGTAGTCGCTATGGTTTGGAGAAAGTTAGAATTTAGTCAATTAAAATTTAGTCCATTTGATTTGATAAAACCTTAGAAATAGTCCTTGTTCGTAATCGTAAGAAAATCTAATACGTGAAAGTTAGATATTTATGAGTCAATGATGACGGTGTGAGTTAGTTAAGAGATTGATTGGAAAAAAATCACAATCTACACATGATAACTAACTTTATGAAGTGAAGTAGGGATTCTATTGCTTAAAATGCTCTTAGTTTGTGATGCCAAATAGAGTTGTTGGTCTGATTATCTTTCTAGAAGCATTTCCCATTAGTTTCTTATCTGATTCTTAACCTTCAGTTTTGAGCAATTTTGTATCAACTTGACTAATGAAAAGCTTCAACAGCATTTCAATCAGGTAAAAATGTTGCATATCTATTTTCTTTTTAATTAATTGTGTCTTTTTTTCTTTTCAAAGTTGCTGGATATACTCATAACACTTGTATCTTTAATGAACAGCATGTTTTCAAGATGGAGCAAGAAGAGTACACAAAAGAGGAAATTGATTGGAGTTATATTGAATTTGTTGATAATAAAGACATCCTTGATCTCATTGAAAAGGTTTGTAGTGTGTGATTTGTTGGTTGATATAATTAAATTTACCCGAACCCACTAACTTAAGCTTTTGGGTTGATTGGTGATTTAACATAACTCAATATGGTATCAGAGTAGGAGGTCCTGAGTTCGAACCTCTGCCGAGTCATTTCATCACTAATTAAAATTAAATTCCACTTGTAGGGCATTTCTCAAAAATTTCAAGACCCACAAGTGAGAGGAAGTGTTGGTTGATATAATTAAATTTACCCCAACTCACTAGCTTAAGCTTTTGGGTTGATTGGTGATTTAACATAACTCAACATGATTGATTCTGTATAATGCTTTCCCTCGCTTTTCCTAAATTTTGTATCATTTGACGTGTTGATTACTTCATTTGCATCTTTTACACATTCATTGATGTAAGTCTTTATTTAATACCTATGATTTATTTGTGTTGAAAAAATATTGCCAAATGACTGTTCAGATGAGATGTTTAAATTAAAGTTTAGAAGTGTATCAATCAAAAATTGGATTATTATATAAAAGAGGTAAAGAAGGAGATAACAAGTCTCTCAAAGCTGACATTAGAGTGCATTAAGTTGCTTTGTGGAGTCGTTAGGTGGGACCCGTTCCCTTATTTTTATTGTCTTTCTGTGTAAATAATTTGGACATTTATTCTCTTCTTTTTTGAATGTTGTTGAAAAGTTTGCTTCCTCAAGAATATCTGAGTAATTTTTTTCCCTAGTAACCTCTCCTATCATCCCATAACTCTGAATTTATCTTTATAATAATTTTTTCTTAATCATTTAAAATTTCAGAAACCTGGTGGTATTATTGCCCTTCTGGATGAAGCATGGTAAGTGTAGTGATATTTCCGCAATTATTTTCCTTGTTTTGTGTCGATGTGCAGTTCATGAGTGAGTATTGTTCTTTGCAATTGACAATGTTGTTGAATAAGATGGCTTGTGCTTTTCATTTGCAGTATGTTCCCAAGATCAACTCATGAAACATTTGCTCAAAAGTTGTACCAGACATTCACAAACCATAAACGCTTCAGCAAACCAAAATTAGCCCGGACTGACTTTACAATTTCTCATTATGCTGGCGATGTGAGTATTTCACTGCTCTCTCCTAGACTACCTCATATTATTCAATAATTTCTGCATCTGGTCTTTAACCCTGGATACACTTGCATTTAATTTGTTAAATGGTTTTCAGGTCACTTATCAGACTGATCTATTTCTGGACAAAAATAAAGACTATGTTGTTGCTGAACATCAAGCGCTCTTGTGTGCTTCCAAATGTTCCTTTGTGTCGAGTTTGTTTCCTCGATTAGGTGAAGAATCATCCAAATCTTCAAAGTTCTCATCAATAGGTTCTCGTTTCAAGGTCGGGTGGAGCTCTCGTTAGGAATTGAGATCTTTGATTTTCATTTAGTCTTTTTGCTTATAAGGAGCTCATTTTTCCTTCTTGCAGCTACAATTGGTAGAACTGTTGGAAACTCTAAGTGCTACTGAGCCCCATTACATTCGATGTGTAAAGCCCAATAATCTTCTAAAGCCTGCTATTTTCGAGAACAAAAATATATTGCAACAACTACGGTGTGGGGTAAGAATATGATTCTTGTATTATCAAGGGAGATAGAGAAACCAATGCATCCTTGTATTATCATTTCATCATATCTTTAAAATAATGAAATATTAGGGAATTATATTGAAGGAGAAATTATAGAACTGTTTTTCAACTGTATAAAACTAATTTTAACTAATTATTATGTTTCCAAAATTTTCATGATGTTAAGTAAATATGAATAAAACACTCAGAAACAATGCTTTTTTTAACTGTGCATTTTCCCCTCAAAACTTCTGGTAGAGCATATTTGGTTGTGATTACCACCAGCTACCGTACATGCTCAGTGTAATGGAAAATTTTAATCATATCTTCTGTCAAATAAAAACATTTTTATCAAAATGTTATTTCTCACTGTCTGTACATTAGGGAGTCTTGGAGGCAATTAGGATAAGTTGTGCTGGTTTTCCAACAAGGAAAACATTTGATGAATTTGCTGACCGTTTTGGACTTCTTGCACCCGAAGTTTTGGATGGAAGGTAAACTGGTTCTTGGCTTTCTTCGGACTGCAGATTTGTCTAATGACTGGTGGTTCTGACTTTGTACAGCTTTTATTTTGTTAGTTCTGATGAAGTGGCTGCTTGCAAGAGGATTCTAGAGAAGGTTGGACTTGAAGGATACCAGGTAATTGTTTGATGAGATCAGAATTAGTTCTTTAGTTCTTTTCATTGTTCGCAATCCAGTACTTTATGTTGGTCTCTTAAAGTGTAGTACTTGGCTTATTGATCACTTTGGTTTTCTTATCTATTATTCTTTTGATTTTGAATCAGTTCCTTTTTTTAACCATGGAATGATTGAATTTTCTTTGTTTAATTTTCCCCCAGCAGTTAATTTTTTTGGTTTCCTCATTAAACCATCTCCAGTACGAATATTTGGGCTACCAAATGAAAAAGAGTTCATTTATATCATACCATGCGTATACTTTAAAACTAGCATTTTCTCTAAGTAATCATGTCAGTAGAAAATACAAAATTAGCTTGAATAAACATGTTTTATGGAGGTTCAATGAAGTTGCGAAGAAGTAATTGAATGAAAAATAAAGGAATATTCATTTTCAGAGTCAATTGAATATAAAAGAAAATAGGGATGAGTCATGACAGTTTTACATGACATAATTCTTGTTGCGCTCATTTGTTTCTTTTTTCTGGGGGACAGTTTAGGGAAGTTTGACAGTAGAGAAGTTCATTTTACATTAGTCTTGAGCATTTTCATTGAACACAGACCTTGGGAAATTTGTGCATCTTTATTTGCCACAATGGATTTTTATATAAATTTGATGCGTGCTCGATCTATGAATTTAAAACTCTCGTGTGTTATCTTACAAATTCAACATATTCTGGCAGATTGGTAAGACAAAGGTCTTTCTTAGGGCAGGTCAGATGGCTGAACTTGATGGGCTCAGGACTGAGATCTTAGGGAGATCAGCAAGTATTATTCAGCGAAAAGTTCGTTCTTATTTGGCACGTAGAAGTTTTGTGTTGCTTCGGAGGTCAGCTCTACATCTACAATCTGCATGTAGAGGTAATAAATTGTGTTAAACACATTTCTGCACTGCTAGGCCTACTTTCATAAGTAGTCCTTCGGAGTCGGGCAAGAATTACTGAGTTTTGATCTATGTTGGTTTTAGGACAACTTGCTCGACATGTATTTAAGGGCATGAGGAGGGAAGCTTCTTCTATAATGATTCAAAGGAATTTGCGTATGTATCTCTGCAGAAACGCTTACAAAGAAAAGTATGCTTCAGCTGTTTCTATTCAAACTGGAATCCGTGGAATGGTTGCTCGCAATGAGCTACGCTTCAGACGACAGTCTAAAGCAGCAATTGTTATTCAGGTGTTGCAGAAGATCCTATTACATAAACTTCCAAAGTGAAACATTTTATTCACTTTTGTTTTGAGTTTCCTTAAGTAGATTACGGTTATGCAGAATTCTGTACTCATCTCTGCTCATATGGTTAAGAATTTTTTCCCCCTGTCCTACAGAGCTACTGTCGCAGATATTTGGCTCAGCTGCACTATAAGAAGTTAAAGAAAGCTGCAATCACGACGCAATCGGCATGGAGAGGAAGAGTTGCTCGGAAGGAACTACGGAATCTGAAGATGGTGAGATCTCCTTTCCTCTCTAATCTTTTGTTTATACTCACTAAAACTCCCTAAAAAGAAGAGCCACCTTGGTTATCATCTTGTGTTCTAGTTTTTATGGGTTGAATAAGAATGTTTTGGTCTCCGATAGTCCGATTTGCTCTGCATTACCTTCTTAATTATAGCCGATTATTGCCTTGTTTGGTCTCATTGGTTCTTCTTTTCAAGTTTAAGAAAATGGTGATCCAATTGACCATGGAAAGAGCCCTATGTGCTGACAACAACCTCTATGGTTCATCTCTGGGAGAGGATTCTCTATCATCTGTTTCGGAGTAATAGAACTACTTTTTTAGCTGAAAAGAAAACATGCCTCATTGTTTTGCGTTGTTTATAATGAGTATGAATTTAGAAATGATTTTTCAAGAAATATGAGGACAAGTGTCTGCTAATGGATGCAACTAGAATTTTCGTTTTGAGAATTTGGTTTCATTAATGCTCATTATCATGAATTTGTAACTCCCTACTTCAAGAAAACTCAATTGATATTGATAATTAATTTGTAGTTTAAAGAAGTCATTTTCTTAACTCGAGTCGCTGTTATTATTGTTACTTTTTGTTTTTGAAGTTTTCAATTATATGAAGTTTGAGTGTGTCTCATTCAATTTCCTTTAATGTAATGTATAGGCTGCAAGGCAAACAGGAGCTCTTCAAGCTGCGAAAAATAAATTGGAAAAGCAAGTCGAAGAATTAACATGGAGACTGCAGTTAGAGAAGCGCATGAGGGTAAGCATCACTCAAAGCCGGAATTTTTTTGTACAAAGTTTAAATTTTAGAATATTTCTCTTATAGCTTTGCCCCTCGTTTGTTGGAGTTCATTTATTTATTTTTGTATTTACCTTTGTTCTTTTATCATTTTTCAATGAAAACGTGGTTTATTATAAAAAAAAAAGTTCAACAAGTCTAAAAATACTCAAAGAATAGCAAAAATAAGCATCTAAGTTGAGCATAAATGCAAGTTATCAAATGGAATGCATAATGTTAAACTCAGTTTAAGCGATTGAGTTATCACCTTGCCTCTGAGGTTACGAATTTGGGTGCTTTATTTTATTATTATTTTTCTTTCTAATGATACTGCCTATTATTTTGAGAGAAGTATGAATCTTAAAATGTGCGTTTATGTGTGTTTATTTCGATAAGCAAGCATAAAGCATCATAGGCTAATAAAGAAATAATGCTTCATACTTTAGCATAACAGTGGAGTAATTAGGTGTTGTTTTGTAATTTTATTTCAGTTTGTTG
Source organism: Sicyos baderoa (assembly GCA_037832685.1). Taxonomy (NCBI): domain Eukaryota; kingdom Viridiplantae; phylum Streptophyta; class Magnoliopsida; order Cucurbitales; family Cucurbitaceae; genus Sicyos; species Sicyos baderoa. The sequence continues at coordinate 15,755 of JBBMEF010001398.1, read as the reverse complement.
GCTTTCACGGATCAGTCAACTTAAATCTTCAATAAACAAGGGTCGAATGTATTCAAATATACTTTGATCATAGAGATTTAGTTGAATAGTTCTTGGAGATTTATCTCGTTTGATGTGCTAGGTTGCATTACTTTCTTACATCAAAAGTTAAAAGCGAATATAGTTGTCCTCATCCCACTTGTCTAATGAGCCAAATATTTCCAGGCTGATTTGGAAGAAGCTAAAACGCAAGAAAACGAGAAGCTGCAATCTGCTTTGCAAGGTATGCAGCTTCAGTTGAAAGAAACAAAAACGATGTTTGAGAAGGAACGTGAAGCTGCAATGAAGGCTGCAGACATTATTCCACTTGTGAAGGAGGTGGAGGTTCCAGTTGTCGATAATGCAATGATTGAGAAAATTTCCAGTGAAAATGAAAAGCTCAAGGTAAGATGCTTGTAGATATCCAATTCACATTATATATACAGACTTCTATTCATTGTATTAGATATCTCAACAACATTTATTTCAATTACAAATTAGCTCGTTTAGCTGCTGATTTTTGCTTCCTTGTGATGAATTGTAGGCGTTGGTAAGTTCACTGGAAAGGAAAATTGATGAAACAGAGAAAAAATATGAAGAGGCGAACAGAGTTAGTGAAGAAAGGTTGAAGCAAGCATCAGAGGCAGAAACAAAAATTATTCAATTAAAGACTGCAATGCAGAGGTTATCGCCACTAGCTTCTTTGACCAGATTGTATGTATATATATATATATAGAAACAAGAAACAAACTCTTCATTGAGTAAATGAAAAGAGTTGGAGAAACTCTTGGTACAACAAAGTTCAAAGATAAAGAAAAGAAAATGCAACCAGAATAGAGAGCTGAAGAAGACCAGAACAAGCAAACAAAACAAAGAAAAGTATACAGGAAAAACAATCTAAACAAAAGCCGCTTGATTAATGACTATCCTGAATAGAAAATTCAGAAAACAACTTTGAAGAAGCAACCCCTGAAGAAGTCCTTAAATGTGAAGAATCAAAGCGGGCAATCCAAGAAAGTGTTACGCTGATTCCTTTCACACCAAATTTCATACAAAAGACCTTTGACAGCATTGAACCATATAAGCTTGGGCCTTTCTATTCAATGAAGGCGCAATGGATAGTTGAATAGCATTCTGCCTTGAACAATCTGAGAAAACCCAAGATATGCTGAAAATATCTAATAACTTGACCCATATAAGCTTGGCCTTTCTCTTAGATTTCCATTTCATCATAGATATGAAATTACAAAGGCCAAGATGCCCATTACAAAAAAGAGTTCCAACTATTAAGGAGAATATCAAAACTATAATCATGGATATAATTCTCTTTTTTTAACTAGATTGTAACATATGGTAGCTGCTATATTGCTTGTTCTCTTGCAATATGTATTGGCAAGATGGTTTGTTCATTATTGTGCATAAACGTAAAGATGCCATTTTTTGTCTCTTCATTTAATTCGTATAATTTATACCAATATTTTCCTTTTCTTTTTAACTTTATATACAGGCTTGAAGAAAAATTCTCAAATATTGAATCGGAAAATCAGATTCTTCGGCAGCAGTCCTTCCTGAAAACACCAGCAAAAAAAACTGCTGACCATCTTCCTATTGCAGCAGCAGAGGTAAGTCTTATTTAAATTTCCATTGTGCTCTTATCTTCCTCTCTTGTTATTTATATACCTTTTCTTCCCTCTTTGTGCTTTTAGAAATCATTTTTTCAAAATAAATAAATAAATTAGAAACAGAGAAAGGCATTTGAGCAATCTAGAATAAGGGCATATTAGTCAATATTTGGAGAGTTTGTTAGGGTATTGGGTTATAAATAGAGGTATTAGATAAGGGTAGAGGCATTAAATGTTTAGGCCACTTTAGTACTATGTCTTGAGTGTTCTCTAGAATAGGACGGTTGAAGTATCTTAAACTTGGTTTATCTTGTAATTCCTATATTTACTAGTATGCCCTTATTTTATTTTATATTTCTTCTTTTCTTATTGGTAGAAATTTCAGCTTCTAAAATATGGACCTTTGGGGTTTGATGCTGTTTTTACTTTTTATTAGGCCTCATGTTAGTGGTCGAGTTTCTTGTCCATTCCTATAGAAATCAATCTTCCTCCACTTTTGTGCACCATTCTTCATTGTTTTTTAACAGTAATATCGTTTTTTTTTTCACTGCAGAAATCGGAGAATGGTAACCATTTGATTGAAGAGGACAAAATCGATGTAATGCACCTTCCTGCACTGTATTCTTTTCCTCTATGTACTTGCTGAATGTTATTTTTATTATGTGACCATAATTATGTCTAATCATAGGAGCAGCTTGTAACACCCGTGAAAGCACTGAAGAGAATTAGCTCGGAGTCTGAAATTAAGTTGAGTAGATCACATTTTGAAAATCAACATGTATGTGCTTCAATATCACCACAGTCTACTCATCTTGTTTTGTTCCACTTCCATTGTGATATATTCCAAGACTAGAAATATTTTGACTTCTTATTCCTGTTACAGGAAAATGTTGATGCTCTTGTCAGTTGTGTCATGAATAACATTGGCTTTAGTAATGGGAAGCCTGTAGCTGCATTTACCATTTACAAATGCCTTCTTCACTGGAAATCTTTCGAAGCCGAAAAAACAAGTGTATTTGATCGCCTAATTCAGATGATTGGATCTGCAATAGAGGTAACTGGTTTAGTTTTGAAGCTTTTTGTATGAGAGATATTTTATTCATAATGAGTTGAAGGTATATTTGTACATAGAGCATTCTAACTAACTATACTATAAATAGTATATACTAATTATAGATAATAAAATACCTTGACCATCGAGGGGAAATAGTTAGAAAATAGGAGAATAAGTTATAAATTTATAATATATATATATATATCAATGAAGTTGTTTCTTATTTAAAAATGTAGAAATTCAACCAAGCTATTATAAATTGATATATGAACTTACAACTGATTACAAAAAAGATATGCTCACCATTGTCATTCATGTTCAACACTGAAAAAAGATATATATTTTTTTTAATTTGGAGTGGTTAGTGCTCACTTACCTAGAAATTAATTTTTTATCGATTTCTTTTACAACTAAATGTTGTAGGGACAAGCAGGCTCGTGAGAATAGTCGGGTAGTGAGTAAGCTGACTTGGACTCTCTCACACACACACATATATATATAAAAAATATTAGAAACACAATGCATTTATCAATCAAAACCACTCACACTTTTTTTTTTTTTTTTAATCTTGAACGTAAAGGCTACAAGGCCGTACTCTTGAGCTTAAACCCTTTATGACCCATGAATTCCTAACAAATTCATAAGGTTCCATTTTGCAAGAACACACAAGAATTTTCTTCTATTAGTGTTTTCCAAATTGTACAAGCATCTATAATTGCCTTATCAGCTTGTCCCATTTCTTTTTTTATGTCATTCCTTGTTCTTTATACATTTCTATCCATCTACGTAATGAACACTGGAAAAAAATAGGGTTCTTAACCGTATTTATCTAAATTTACTTCCTATGTTCACAATTTTTAGTTGGGGAAGTATGAAAATGAAATTATTGCAGAAACTGTTACTAAATAACTTATCATTCTTTGTGCTGAATTCCAGAATCAAGATGACAATGATCATCTGGCCTATTGGTTGTCGAACACATCCGCTTTACTATTCTTGCTTCAACAAAGCTTGAAAGCTCCCAGTGCTCCACGAAAACCACCACCTTCAACATCCATATTTGGAAGGATGACTATGGTATCTTACATTCAATGTTGCTGATTTTTATGCGCCTTCATTTAGTAGATAAACGCTTTCATTTTGTGTTTTTTAATACTTTAGGCTACTTGGTTGTTTAGGGTTTTCGATCGTCTCCTTCTTCCAACGTTCTTAAGGTCGTGCGCCAAGTGGATGCTAAATATCCAGCTATGCTATTCAAGGAGCAGTTGACAGCATATGTCGAAAAAATATTCGGAATTATCCGAGATAACTTGAAGAAGGAGTTGACATCATTGCTTTCCGTGTGTATCCAAGTAAGTAGGATTGGATGGGTATTTCTTGTACTGAAGGTTTGTTTTCTAATACTTTTGATCTGAAGTTTACTCATTTATGCAATCTACTTGGTTCCTTGTCAGGTACCAAGAACATCAAAGGGAGTGTTGAGATCCGGAAGATCGTTCGGGAGAGATACTCAAACAAATTACTGGCAGAGCATCATAGAAAGCCTTAACATGCTTCTCTGTACATTGAAAGAAAATTTTGTATGGATACTTTTTGGAACCTTTCGACTTTCTTGTTTTGAATGTTGTGAACATCTTTCTAAAGGCTTACATTATCATTCTGGTTTCAGGTTCCACAATTTTTTATCCAGAATGTCTTTGTTCAGAACTTTTCATATGTTAATGTTCAACTCTTCAATAGGTAAGCCATTAATTCGGTATCTTCAATAGTTCATGCCAATAAAGAAACTATATCGACAAGCATGTCGTGTTATTTACTTTTCAGCCTCCTTCTTCGTCGAGAATGTTGTACATTCAGCAATGGGGAGTATGTAAAATCTGGGTTAGCTGAGTTGGAGCTCTGGTGCTGCCAGGCAAAAGAGGAGGTACTTGAATTCCCTTTTTGAGCCGATGTTTGCCAGCAATGCAGATTCTGTTTTATGAATTTCAATTCATTGTGTTTTGTAAATATGCATATGTTTTTAAATAGTTTTCGGATTCTGTGATTCAAATAGTGAAAGTTTTGAAAATAACATTTTTGTATTTTTCAATGTATTCCAGATTTTTTAAATTTTGAAGGGAAGATAAAAACTTTATTAAATATATTATTCATATAATAAACCAAATTCATTTTTGTGAAACTAATATTATAAATTATATGATATTGAATAATAATAATTATACAAAATTTATAACATAAACATGTTCATAAATTAATTTATAATAGTTTAAATTCACTGAGGTGATAACTACAACTAGTTTTTATGGTTCATTTTTATTGAATTATGTTAAATTACCAATCAACCCAAATGTTTGAGCTTATGGGTTGGAATAAATTTAATTATATCATCCAATACCTACTCATTTATAGGGTTGGTTCTGATACCATGTTAAATTATGTTAAATCATGGATCAACCCAAAAGCTTAAAGTTATGGGTTGCGGTAAATGTATTATATCAACAATAATTTTTAACCATTGTTTAAATTGAAATCGAATTTCTAGAAAAAAAAGAAATAGAGGTGTGTCCAACAACTTTATAGATCTTTCCCTAAATTTCTAGATCTTTCCCTCAGCTGGTTTTGACACTCACAAATATAAAAAGAAATACGAAATACAATTATGTTTTCACTAAATTCCTTGTTTTCAAATCACCAACCAAACTAAAGGCACTTTAAACTCTTAGACTAGTTTTTCAATCAGGCTGACCTGGTTTGTCCCATGTTGCTTAAGCTAATTTGTTTTTACCATATTTGGTGCCATGCTAGCCCATAAATCTGTATTTTTTACTTCAATTAATTATTTAATTCTTGACAGTATGCTGGTGCTTCTTGGGATGAGCTTAAACACATAAGACAAGCTGTTGGCTTCTTGGTATGATATCAACTTCATTTTTTAAGAAACATAAAATGCACAGTGCCACATCAAATTCTTATTTCTTTTTCTGATATATTTATCATATCTTCTTCTTTTTTTTTTCCTTTTTTTTGTTAATGCTCTTAATTACAGGTTATACATAAGAAATACAGAATTTCCTATGATGAAATCATCAATGATCTTTGCCCTGTAATACTCTCTTTCTTTCTCTCTGCTCTGTTCACTTAGTTCTGGAATTATGACAATGATGCTTAGAAATCTAACCAAATATTTGTTTGTTTGATATAGATCTTGAGTGTCCAACAACTTTATAGAATTTGTACGCTCTACTGGGACGATAACTATAACACTCGGAGCGTATCGCCTGATGTAAGAGGCTTGTTTATGTCCATTTCTTCATTTTAAATTTATTCAATGAAGTAAATCTTGCTCATCATAACTTTGAATGTGAGTATAGGTGATATCCAATATGAGAGTGCTCATGACTGAGGACAACAACAATGCAGTTAGCAGTTCCTTCCTATTGGATGACAATTCCAGGTGAGTTTGATTTATAACTTTCTCTAGTTTTTTTTGTTTTAGAGGTGAAGTATGAAATAGCCTTGTTTTTGGTTAAAATCTCTTTATATGTAATGAAAGTAGGACACCCTAGTTATTTTACAATGTGATCTGATATGTGGTCGAGCTCTATTAAATTGTAAGTGTTAAGGATGTTTGGGAGAAAAGAAGTTGAGGGGCGGCCTCGGAGACTTGGGGTTTTGAAGGTATGCTCCTTTGGAGATCCTAGGCTTGAAATTCACGAGTGAGTTTAATTATAATTTTTTTGCTATATCATGGGTTTGGGGTTTGAAATGGGCATGGGTGCAGGGTGCCATTAGGCATGTGGTGGGGCGAAACTTCGATTCTCAGTTACCAAAAAAAAAAAAAAAAAAAAAAAAAGAGGTCGAGTCTCCCCCACCCCATTGTTGTAATCTCAAAAAATAAAAAAAGTCTTGAGGCGAGGATTGATGATTCTTTGTTTGAGAGAAAGATTACTACGACTACAAATTGAGCCTCACATCTTTTATAACAACTCGGAGATTATAAAGGTCCTCATGACAATTATTTAGGCTTGTGTCATAACCATTTAAGTCTTCTTAGATAACAATATGATTTTTAAAAATAAAACTTATAAATACTATTTTTACTTGTCTTTTTTTTATAGGAAGCAGAAACTTTTCATTGATATAGGAAAAATTACAAAAAGTACTACCAAAACCTTCACAACAAATGATAATGTGCCAATAAAAATGATAAATCATAGTTACAAAAGGGGGGAAGCTAGTGACTCCAAGCTAACCTAGTGTACCTAGTGTGTATGGCGGTTTCTATGAGAGATTCAAGAGAGCGATGAGTGTCACTAAAGGTCCTATTGTTCCGTTCACGCCACCATATCCAAAAAAAGCACAAGCAAAGTTCAGCCAAAATGTCTCTTTTGTGCCCTTGGAGGGATGCCCAATGATCACGCAATGCAAGAGAGAGGTGAAATCCTTAGGTCTACAAAGGACAATTCAAAATAATCAAGTAGTTGCCTCCATAATGCATCCGCCCAAATGCAAATGTTGAAGATGTGATCGTGTGTGTCCTCGCCTTTGTAACAAAGTTGACAGCAGCCAGGGGATAAAGCAATTCATGGTACCTTTTTCTGATAAATTTCGCGAGTATTAACAGCTTTGTGGCTTTCCCATGCAAAGAATTTGACTTTCTTCGGTTGGTTTCCTTTCCAAGAGAGGAAAAGAAACATCTATGAGGAGTCTCCGAAGGTTCTGATGCTCAGTCTATTGAGTGAAGCAAAAATTTAAGGATCCATCATTTTCAAGTGGTCGAATCCAGTCATCTGCAACCTCTTTCGGGGGGCAAAAGAGGCGGTGAACCTGTCCGACAATCGGGCACATTCAGATATCTCTTAGTCAGTGAGATTGTGCCTAAAAGATTGGTCCTAGCTTGAGGAGTTTCTATTCCACATCTTGTCAATACTATGTTCCTTCTTAAGAGATAATCCATATAAATGAGGCTGCCAACTTTGAAGAATCCAGCCATCCATCCTCCCAATATAGAGTGCTTTCTCCATTCCCAACCTTAATAGAAATATTGAAGTAAATTAGGTTACTGACCCTAGCAATGTGCTTCCTTTAGACAAGTGAATGTTTCTCTTATCAGGAATGAGCACATTGGTAGATATCCCATACTTGTGTTTGATCACATTCCTCCACAATGCTCCATTCACTTTAGCAAATCTCCAAGACCATTTTGTAAGAACTTCATTCTTTTTAATTATGTCAGGTATGCCTAGGCTAGACCTCCCACCAAATCTAGAGGCTTTTTGACTTGAGACCATTTAAGGAGATGACTGCTAGCTTTCCCTTCATTCCCTCTCCATAAGTTAATTTTTATAACATCTTTCAATCAGCAAGGCAACTTTCTTGGGGGCTTTGAAAAGTGATAGGTAGTAAATTGGCATGTTGGCCATTGTGGGCATTATGCCATTAATAAGGGCGAGTCTTCCGCCCTTGGAAATATGAGTGGAGGCCCTAATTTTGAAGTCTTTTCTCAATTTTCTCAATAATCGGGGTCCAAAATTCAATAGTTTTAGGATTTCCGTTAAGGAGACCAAGGTAGGTGGCGGGCTAAGAGCATAATTTGAAGCCATAAGGAGAGTCCAAGTTGATTGATTCAGTCTGAGACAACCCAATAGTGAAGAGTTCTCTTTTCATGCAATTTATGTTTAAACCCGAGATGGCCTCAAAGGTTTTCAGCGTAGATATCTGTTGCTCAACTTGATAGGATCATTAGTAGAGAAGAGAAGTGTGTGACTGTGTCATCGTTCTATGTTTTCTCTTATCTACTTTTTATCCATGTTTTAAAAGAAATCATTTTTTCCTTTTACAAACCAAAGCCAAATTTTGAAAAGATATAGTTTTTCCAAAAAAAAAAACTCATTTATTGTTTTTGGAATTTGGTTAGAGATTCAAATGTTTTCTAAAAAAAGAGATGAAAGCTATGGTAGTGATTCAGTGAAGATGGAGAGAAATTCAGAGAAAAAAAATGAACAATTTAAAAAAAAAAACAAATGGTAATTGAATGGGACCTTAATTTTGATTTTTTTTTCTTCAAAATTGTACTTCTAAAAGAATTCGAGTCATTTAAAAAAAAAAAATAAGGTTTTGAAAAATAAAATTGTAGTTTTTGGAATTTGGTTGAAATAGAAAATCATTGTCCTATTTGCTGAATATTATTATTTTTCACGATCTTGTAAGTATTACATTTTCTCTACTTTGCTCGTGGACGTAGCTAACACAACATTAGTGAACCACGTAAAATCTGTGTGTTCTCTGTCTTCATTAGTATGTGACATTTTGGGTAAAACAAAAAACAAAGGCATGAGGGCTCACGCTTAAAGTGGACAATATCAATGTGGAGATCTACTAGTGTTGTCGTCCTAAACAAGTGGTATCAAAGTGGTAGCCTTGGCTTAGTCAAACTGGTAGAATTCTTGAGTGTCGAATAAATAATTTAAGAGGTTTCAATATGATAATGACATAGTTATAATGAAATTTTAGCCACCTAACGTACGACGTGGGTATGCTTCTAAATTGTGCTTTGATCAAGCCTAGTGCTATGTTGAGGAGTGCTTCTGAAACAAGTGTTCCGTTGTGGAGTGTTGCTGAGAGGTAGTTGGTGTGTGCTCAAGTATAATTCAAATGTATTCGTAGTTGAGCTTCCGCGGTGCTCAAATATAATTTAGAAAGAACCGTAGTAAGCTTTGGTGGGCTCAAGTGTAATTTAAAAAATAACTATTCAATGAGGGAGTCTCTTTGTTTGAAGAGAGGATCGTTGGGAATACAAACATATTGTAGTCCTACATTGGTTAAATAAGGGGTAGATCATAAGTATATAAGAGAAGATAAACATCTCCATTGGTATGAAACATCTTGGGTGAAATAAAAAAACAAAATCATGAGGAGTACTTATGCTGAATATGGATAATACCAATGTGAAGATTCCTCGAGGATTGTCGTTCCTTAACAAAACAGATTCTTATTAACGTTTTATTATTACATTGTAAGGAATGTTATCTTATGAATTTAGGGTAACACACTAATACGTAATCACTTGAGTTAAACTTGATCCAATACTCGATATATTCGATTCTTTGTTACTATTCTGATCATGCTTTTTGATACACAGTATCCTGTTCTCGGTCGAAGACCTCTCGAATGCTCTGCAAGAGAAAGATTTCTCCGGCATGAAGCCCGCCGATGAACTACTTGAGAACCCAGCCTTCCAATTTTTACACGAGTAAGGCCGAGAAGGGCTCAAGTAGGTTGTTTCTCAGTTGATTTCTGATTCAGCTCAGAAATATTGTTTTTGTATCATCCTCTTGCATAAAGAAAGGTCCCTCTCCTTGATGAAATTTATTTATTCATTCAATCTGGTTTTGATATAGTGTACATTCTTCACTAGGACTTTGGGAGTTGGGAGATAATTATATTTTTTGGTATAGTGTGTGTATTCTTTTTTATTGTTTTTACATGCCATCATTGGCTGCAATTTTATACATAGCAAATTAGAAGGTGTGCATTATTGTATTGTATTTTTTTCTTTTTGGTGGTTGAGGCATTGTGCTCTCCACTTACATTTAATTGTATAAAGGAAAGGAGTATATCAAGAGTTTGTATAAATTTGGTAAGAAATAATAGGAACATTTCTTGGTGATGAGGCTACTTTTCTATTTTATTTTTTTTAGTGCTTTTGTGTGTTTGTATAAATTTGGTAAGAAATAATAGGAACATTTCTTGTTTCTCATCTCTTTTATTTGCTGATGTTTGATTATTAAAATAAGGTGATATTCCATGTATAACAAAAATTGGCTAAAAATTTACATCTATAGCATAAAACTGAAAATAATTGCACATATACCAAAAAATTGATTGAGTTCAATCACTCAACAAACTGATTGAGTTCAATTACTAGTTATTGATTGAGTTTGATTGCTCAAAGTTTTGGTATAAAAGAATTTTTGATAAAAATGTGCTATAATTCTAATGGAGGGTTCTAAAGTTCGTATATACAACAAATTTCCTTAAAATAATAATAATAAATAAAAAAGTCCAGGTGTGAAAGTTATTTCTTTGCTCGGATTTAATTAAAAAAAATGATACTTTTTTACTAATGTTTTTTAAAGAGAAAAAGTTCTTTTTTTTAACCAATCAACTTATTATGGCACACTTTCATCTGTAATTCAATGGGGGAGCTAACAAGATGATTATTTTGCAACAATTTTTATAAGCTAGCGGTTTTAAAAATGAAACTTTTGTGACAAGAAAAACATAATTGAAAAGTGATTTTAAGTTTTAATTTATGGAATAAGGTAAATAATTTGTCAAAATTTCTTAAGACAATATTTGTTTGAGGCCTAATCGATGACCATCTTGCCATTATTGAGAGGGAATGATGGTCACAAGGCAAAGACTGGACGGGTTCAAAAAACTTATTTTGAAAAATGGTTTAAATTATTTTGGGAGGTCAAGTTATATATATAAAGAAACTAGCTCGATTAGTCAAATTTAAAAATAGTTGCAAATGAAATCAGTGGGTGTTAATGAGTAATTCTAATACATATTATTATGTTCATGAATATTTATAATATAATATTAAAATATATTAATAACTATGAATATAAATATTTTTTTTATGTTTCGACTTTCAATTAAGATAGTTGTAATATCTACTTTTCTCAACAAAAAAAAAAGAGACAAATATCTACAATCAATAACTATTAAAGATATGAATATACTTATTGTTTGACTGATCTAGATATATGATAAGAATTTTCTTGCTACAATGGAGATGACATGACACATGCATTGATCAACTGAACGTTTATATGAAAGGTTTAATATAAATATTGTTACTCATATATTAATTAGGATCTCTTTTGATATATACTAGTTGTAGTTGATGCCAGAACATGTTATTGTATTTGTAACATCAAACATTACTTAATATTGAGTGTAAGGTCTTTTGAAAAATAGTTTGATATCGCTCGTTTGATAATTATTTTGTTTTTAATTTTTTGTTTTTGAAATTTAAGCTTACAACAACTATCTTAGTATATGTTTTTCTTACTTGGATGCCTACATCTTACTTATACTTTTAGAAACCAAACCAAAATTTAGAAACAAAAAAAAGTAGTTTCCAAAAGTTTGTTTTTGTTTTTAAAAGTTTGTTAGTATTCACCTATTATCTTAAGGAAAGATGAATAAATTATAGAAATGGTGGAACACATTATAGAAAATTTGAGTGAGAATAAACTTAAATTTCAATAAATCTAAAATAAAAAACTAAATGGTAATCAAACGAGGCCTAAATGAATCTAGTGTGTATGTGTTTTGCCATGATTGACGCGCCCGCCAGAATGCCTCCTTGGTTCTGCACGAAGCCAAGCCAATACATACGATAGGCTAAGGAAAGACCCCCATTTCATAGCGCCTGGGGAACATGTGAATGATTGTCCGAAGGCAAAATACATGGCTGACACTATGTTTAAATTTTCAATCAAGATAGTTGTAATCAAACAATTGTATATTGTTGTTTATGAGACAAAGTAACTATCCAAGGTGTAAACTGATATATTTATAAAAGTTCTAAGTTTAAATCAATATAATTATATTTATAAGAGAGGAACTTAACTAACATAATAATATATGACCTGATAATTAAGATGCTATAGACTCGAATCTCTCTCATTAAAAAAAATAAATGAAAATTATAGAATGAAACAATGTTTAGGCTTATAATTATAACCTAACTCTTATAAAAAAAAAAAGTTGTTTCATTGAGGATAAAGCTCATGCAAGAATGAACTGTTGCTAGCTAGCATTGACTTGGGGCATGACATAAAAAAAATAAAAAATAAAAAAGAGACTTTTAGATTTCCTTAAAAAACAGAAATTCCAAGGGCCAAAAGCCAAATGCCCAATAAACTGAAAAACCCCACATGCTTAGGACCATTTAGGAACTGAAATGGACCACCCAAAATTCTATTTTCCCTCTGTTTAGGGCATTTTTATGAGTTTAGCCTTTATGAGATTTGGTCCAACTTCTTCTCAAGAATGGCCCAAACAATCAATATCATTCACATGAATTTGAGACCCTTCATATGGTATTTTCATGCAATTCCATTTGAAACATTGGTCCCTTCCCAAACTTCTCACTCTTCATTTCTCTAATCATTCATATTGACAAAACTGTAATTAACAACATATTCATCCCCTTTGATGTATAACATGATTGGATTCTAAATAATCAAACTAATGCATGATTAGTGTCCCTACACATTGAGATTTTTTTATTTCATACTCTCTTTTTTTAAAAAAAAATTATAGGAAACAAAAATTTCATACTCTTAATATAAATACCTTTAATTCATAATTAAAGATATAGAGGTATTTTTAAAAGAAAAAATTACTAAGATGCAAAACATTGTTGTTTCTATTATTGAGAGAGAGAAAATTTGGGTATATGGGAAAGATATTAGTTTTAGAAGTACTAATGTAATGCATTATGTACATCATACTTATAAAAATATTGTATAAAAAGTATTTATGAGAAAATTAAAATTTAATGGGTAAAAGATGATGTGGTTTTTGTCTAATCAGTTACTTAAATATATATACTCAACATCATTATTATTGACAAATGAATAGCTATATTTCAGTATTTAATTTGTCAAAAGCTACTAACAACATTCTTTAGGTTTTATCCAATTCAAACTAATTTATAATTTTTTAAATCATAAAAACCAAATTTTAACTTTCACGATATAAATTTTCTTTAAACATAGAGATTAATTTTTTGCTATTATTTAATTAATTTGATCTTAGTGTTATATGTTCTATTTTACACTTAGGAATACAAGTTCGTTTATTTTCACAAAAATATAATATTATCAACTATAAATTGAAGGCTATTCATTTAACTTTTGAATTTTATAAAAAATATTGTATTTACTCATTTAACTTTAATCGATAATGAGACTATATTTAGATTTTGGACGGTCATCAACACACTTTTTACCTATGTACAATAACAAAATTTCTAAGCTCGAGTAAAATCGACAAATAAAGATTTAATTATCCATAAAAGCCAAATAAAATTTGAAGAACTTTTCTTTTATTTTATTTTTTTAATTTATATATATATAGAAAAAATTTACTTTTACATGTCACATCTTCAACTTTTTATGAGATTTTGTCCATGTTTTTGGGTCCTCAAGACTTCTCTCTAACTTCTTTTCATTGCCCAAAAATCTACATCAAAAGGATTTCAAATAATTTGATGGATTCCATTTAGAAAAGAAATAAAATAAAATAAAAAAGATTTAAACCCCTTCAATTTTTTAAACCCCAATTTGCAACAATACATGTCATAATTTGACTCTTGATTTTTCTTTTAACTGCATAGTTGTTCAAAAATGACACATTAAAAGGATTTCAAATTATTTGCAAATGATTGGAAGTTCCAATTATATTCATGCATTAATAGTCTACCAGATATTTAAATAATTAAATTTTGAACTTTTAACTGATAATAATGTTGGTATAGTGATACTTGCATTTGAAAATATTGGTCCTCTTAAAAAGTTGTAAACCCTAATTTGAAGTGTATATTTTGTTTGACTAATATTGATTTTTTTTTCTTCAATCTATATGGTTGTTGAAAATTTTCAAATTATCATGCAGTTTACAAAAAATATTTGAGTTTAATAATGTTATATTAAAATCATATATGAATGGAATAATTTGCAAATGATTAAAGTCAATTCCAATTATATCCCAAGTTGCATACATTGATATAGTCTACCTAATTATTTGGTATGCTTAATTAATCCAAATTATACCTAATTTATGGTTCAAGCCTTAAACTATTAACATAAATCAATGTGAAAAATAATTTGATTTATATTTAAAATCCAAACTTTAGTATACAAATTTATGAAGGAAAATGAGACTGGTGAAAAAGAGATGTGTTCTTTCTCAAAAAAAAAAAAAAAAAAAAAAAAAATCATCTTGGAGCCCCTTTAAGCTTGACATTGTCTTCTAATTTAGTTGTATAGAAAATATTATAGTCTTAAAACTAAAAAGGAGCAAATTAACTAGGCTAATCAACACTTTAATAAATCTTTGTTCATATTAATTATATGTACTATGAAACCACATTAATTAAACAGAGATAAGGGACGTATATACGACACTATATCTATTTATCTATACTCTAAAGTTTTTTTTATCCATATCCATTGATGAATGTGACAAATGTAGGTCCTATTGAACCCCACAAAACATGCATAAATGTGGATGAATTTTCCAATTCCAACATTAAATTCCATCGTGTAAAGTTTTGTGGTGGAGGTTCAATCGAATTTTGGAGTTTTGAGAGTGATTGAGGATAAAAGAAGAATGTAGCATTTTTTTATAATTATAATCATTAAGATAGTGACAAATAAAATTTTAAATACCATATGTATACGAATTTAAATGAGGACTAGTACAAATTTAAATTTAAATATTTAAATAAAAATACTGATAAAGATGATAACCCAATTGGATCTCCACATTTATAAGATAGTATCCACTTTTATGAGTCAGATGACTTTTATTTTTTGTTTCATCTAAAATATCTCGTATCAATAAAATGGTTGTTATCAATTATATACTTATGATCTTCCTCGAGGACATCTTTGTTATCTAATAAATGTGAGGCATCTTTATTTGTGTTATTTCGACAATCCTCTCCTCGAATTAATAAAGTTCCACTCAGCCTTTCACAAGAATGGCTTCTCTTTTCTCTCAAGGAAAATTACTTACCAATCACTCTACAACAATAGTTATCAACTTCTGGAAAAAGAACTCCTTTTTTAACAACAACCAAGAAAAGAAAAGAAAGAGAGAGATTAAAAAAACAAAAAAAAATCACTATACCTTTTCTTAGGTATTGTGCACACAAAGGAAAAATGGCATGTAGGGTTCGGACCCCAAAGCTATTGTCATTTGGGGTTCGGACCCAAAATATTTACATTTTGGGGTCGTCGCGTCTTTCGAAGAGA